>JAOPHQ010003394.1:0-12902 GCA_030340625.1 Merluccius polli | reverse complement strand
AACCAAAACTTACGCAAATTCTGTCTCTCCGTAAATTCAGTCATTCATTTTAAACGACAGACCCATAGGGGACTTCAGACCCGTAGGGGGCGTCAGACCCATAGGGGACTTCAGATCCATAGGGGACTTCAGACCCATAGGGGACGTCAGACCCATAGGGGGCGTCAGACCCGTAGGGGACATCAGACCCATAGGGGACTAGGGGTTCTCGGGTCCATCCGAAAACCCCAGACGCAAGTCCTCCCCCCCCCCGAGGAGGATGGGGAGGTGTGTTGCCGAGGGCGACCCCTCCTCCTAGCCATGATCTCTGTCCGTTAGTCGGCATGGCGACCCATCAAGGCCGAGATTCGAAACCCATTTATCTTACCTTGAAACTTTGGGGTTTAACGGTTGTCAAAAAGCGCATTAAGACTCAAGTCTCTGATCCTCCTTAAGGTGCGGTCCACGGCGCACATCCGGCGTCCAATCATCCGCCATCTTTCCCGAACTGTAAGCACACACAATGTAAAGACGGCGCCCGGTGCAGATGGCGGCGTGCGTCTACTTATGCGCTAATCGTAAAGATGTTTTTTTAATCCCCGCGGAGCGGAGAGAGAACAAACACCCGGCGGGATTAACGTCCGTTATCGCTCCGACTTCTGTCTGAAGTCGGCGAGGCGTTGAGGTGAGTTTGACGCCGTCGTCCCGCCTCACTTTCCCATCGGTTTTCTAACCTAAGCGGCGCTCGGGAGAGAGCGAGAGAGAGAGAGAGAGAGAGAGAGAAAAAAATAAAAAGAGTTATTTCTTTAATTGGCGTTTGCGATTCGTTTGCGGTTTGGGTCTGGCACGCCGGCTAATCCCGCGCCGAAATTGACATAAAACCTCACAAATAGCTTTTCAGAGTGCCGCTCCGTTCCCTCCCTCGCCGCTTCTTCTTCTCAGCGCCGCGCGGCGGTTGTCTTTGCTCGTTAGCGTGGAGTGGGTTTTATGAGATGCCCGTGTCATCCCAACAAAAGGAGAGGAGCCAATCGATAGCCGGCTCTAATACCTTCATATAGAAAACCTGTTTACCATGAAGCCCGGCGAAATCAGGACCTGTCAATCTACCGAATGATCAAAGATTAGGTTCCTGTGTGTGTGTGCGTGTGTGCTGCATACTAACCTCAACCAGTGTGTGTGTGTGTGTGTGTGTGTGTGTGTGTGTCTCGGTAATACAGTGTGAATGTTGGACGTCCAATTTATTTATTTATGTATTAATTCACATATTTTGAGTTGTGCTCGCTAACTCCTCCCAGCGTCCTGACACACAGACGGATGAGGACGCTGACATCCTGCAGGGTTTCCATCGGCCCGGCTGCAAGCTGAATTTACGCGCGTCAATTAGTCGGTCCTTTTCCCGCGGTTCGGGTTCGGGGGTCGGGGGGGTCACGCGCCGGCGCCGCTCACTTACTGGCGAACCCGATGTCGATGTGCGCCCACAACAACTAGCGCCGCGCTACGCTGTTGAATGACCGCTTCTGCAGACGCAATTACTGGTCACCCCTGGCGAAGTCCAGGAGTGACCGGTAAATCTGCGACTGTCCTCCTGCTGACCGCTGAGCCATTCATTGTTTATAATAATAATTGATTTAATTATATTTGTTCGGTTCGTTCGTTAGCTATTTTGTGAGACGTCGTTCGTTATTTAGTTGTCGTTAAATTAAATGACGGCCGGAGGGAGGTTTGACTCCCCCCACTCGGGGGGGGAGTCGAAGGTTGTGGACTCAATCGCCGCATGTCTGCAGTCCACCTGTAAGGCATCCTGGAGCGATGCGCCCCGCCTGCTCCCTGGCGACCCGCAGCCTCTATTCATTTATATCTATTTATTTATTAATGTATTTATTTATTTATTTATTAATATATTTATTTATTTATTCACGTGTTTGTGTGTCTGACCTTCACCGCGACCTTCAGGGTTATCTCAGCCCTCAGGCCGCCGGGTCTTCAGGCGTTACGTCGCTTGGCGGTCCTCCAGCCGCAGACTTCGTTATTAAACAATCGCCCCAACGTGTCGCAATAACAGCAAAGCCGAGAATGTTACTAATCTACTAACACTGTCATCTACTAACCCTGTCATCTACTAACCCTGTCATCTACTAACCCTGTAATCAACTAAACCTGTAATCTACTAACCCTGTCATCTACTAACCCTGTAATCTACTAACCCTGTAGTCTACTAACCCTGTAATCTAATAACCCTGTAGTCTACTAACCCTGTAATTGACTAACCCTGTAATCTACTAACCCTGTAATCGACTAACCCTGTCATCTACTAACCCTGTAATCGACTAACCCTGTAATCTACTAACCCTGTAATCGACTAACCCTGTACTCGACTAACCCTGTAATCAACTAACCCTGTCATCTACTAACCCTGTCATCTACTAACCCTGTGGTCCGGTCGCTGCTCTGAACTCGGTCCACTTTCCTGTTTAGAAACATTTTGTCTGCTTTAGTTGTTCTCAGTCACTTTGGATAACAGCGTCGGCTGAATGACTCCCGGATGAGACGGAGAGTGTTGGACTTATATAAGAGGTTTATAAATTATGTGCTAAAGAGTTTTATCTAAATGCACAACAAGTGTTAGATAGTTGATTCACTCTTGGAGGCAAGGCAAGTGGAAACTTAAAAGAGGATTTTGTATGTGTACAAGAAAAACCCGAACCCTGTTGCTGTCTGTATCCGCGCACGCATCGCGTTTAATGACTGCTGCTGCGGAATCGAACCCGTCTGACGGCGGCTGAAATGAGTTGTGATTTAGCAGAGCTCCTCCGGGACGCCGCTCCCCTCGCTAATCTGCCTCCATCTTTAATGATCCGCGCCGGTTTTACCACTCTGGTCCGGTTGTTTATCTCTCTTGGGATCCTCGCCGCAACGATGTTATAGCAGAACTACTGATCCAGCGGTCCTACTATGTTATAGCAGCACTACTGATCCAGCGGTCCTACTATGTTATAGCAGAACTACTGATCCAGCGGTCCTACTATGTTATAGCAGAACTACTGATCCAGCGGTCCTACTATGTTATAGCAGAACTACTGATCCAGCGGTCCTACTATGTTATAGCAGAACTACTGATCCAGCGGTCCTACTATGTTATAGCAGAACTACTGATCCAGTCCTACTATGTTATAGCAGAACTACTGATCCAGCGGTCCTACTATGTTATAGCAGAACTACTGATCCAGTCCTACTATGTTATAGCAGAACTACTGATCCAGCGGTCCTACTATGTTATAGCAGAACTACTGATCCAGCGGTCCTACTATGTTATAGCAGGACTACTGATCCAGCGGTCCTACTATGTTATAGCAGAACTACTGATCCAGCGGTCCTACTATGTTATAGCAGAACTACTGATCCAGCGGTCCTACTATGTTATAGCAGAACTACTGATCCAGCGGTCCTACTATGTTATAGCAGAACTACTGATCCGCCCGGTTCACCAGATTGGATCTCGTCTGCCATCAGACTTTGGGTTATTAGTCTGAAGTCTGATTTGTGGACTACACTTGAGAAGACTTTGACTTTGTGTACAGACCCCTTCCTGTCCATAAAGGGACAACAAACCTGGAGAAATATTTATATATATGTTTCTATATAAAACAAGACATCATTAAAGAGAAATGTTGGACCTTTTCCGACCAGGTGGTAGATGGTAGCCAGGCAGTGCATCTTCATGATTTAGTTATTAGACTTTTATTGGACATTTTTGAAAGATTTCATCATCGCTTCTTGTCTGCCTGCCTTGATTTAGAGAAGAGACGGAGAAAAGTCAACTGGTCCACACTATAAAATAAGATTTTGGTGGGAAAATATTGGCTTGTGGGGTTATAATAATTCCTTTTTCTAATTATGTTTCAGGTTTTTCCCTCGCCTAATTGAATAGCGTAATGAAACCTTGATTTAATAGTAATCCAGCCTGTGATGAAGTAGCCGTCGTATATCTCCAACTCGTTGGAGTTAGTGATTTTAAACCCGGCTACGCGTGTAGTTGTCCAAATAACCTGTAGACATCCTTGAGCCCTACCTGCTCCTCAATGACACGCACTTCGGATCAAAACATCTAAAGAACTGAAATGAAAAGAAACGAAACTCCGGTCTCTCTTCTCCTCCTGGCGTCTCTTCTCCTCTCCATGGGTTGAGGGAAGTTCCTCCACCAGAAGTCCTAGCGGACGTCTTTAAAAAAAAAAGAAGTCCAATCCACCAATCATCTGCTTGACTGCTGCTCAGTCTTCTAAGTGATGGGGTTCAAAGGTGTGCGGCGTGCGAAAAAGGGAAGTGTGTGTGGCTGGCGGTGGCGGTGATGATGATGATGGTGATGGTGATGATGATGGTGGAGGTGGAGGTGGTGTGGGGGGGGGGGAGAAGAAGACACGGTCATTTGAACAACATTTAAACGCTAAAGAGCATTCTGCTTCATGTGATTAAAGAGTGAGCAGATTGCACCGCGCGGTCGAAGCAACAATACCGCCGCCGCCGTTCTAATTACGCCGGAGGGGGGGAACGCGAAGGTGGCTGGCGGCGGCGGCGGCGGCGGCGCTAGCTTCACGCGGCGCGGCGGTCCTTGCCAAAACCCCCGCCGGCGGGGGGGGGCGCTGTGGCGTCTGCCCTAGCCTGCGACGGCGCGATGCACCACCTGCTCGCCCGTGAAGGAATGCGATGCGAGGTGCGCGTGTCACGCGGCGATGGCGATGGCGTCGCCACCCCCCCCCCCCCCCCCCCCCCCTCTCCCCCCCTACTGGGCCACTCTCACACTCTTCTCACGAAGAAGAAGAAGAAGAAGAAGAAGAAGAAGAAGAAGAAGAAGAAGAAGAAGAAGAAGAAGAGTTGCCTGGGAGGTGATTTTGTTCACACTTGGCAGGAAGCGATCACACGCTTTAAGAAACAAACCGTGAAACTGTAACAGAATCACCGCCGCCGCCGCCGCCTCCATCACCGACCCCCAATCCTCACCCCTCCCTCACCCGCGCGGCGTGCTGTGTTCAGATATTTAGCGGGTGACACGACGCTCCCCGAGTCGCAGCTAAACATTTCGCTGTTCCTCATTCAACATTCACCAACCCCGGTCCGCGTTGACGCCGCCGATATTTGACGCGAAGTCCCTGTTTGTCACGCGCCGCGGAAAGAAAAAAAAAATTATGGCGGTGGTGCGTGTCGGAGGGAGGAGAGAGCGCCTGGCGTTCGCAATGAGGCGCCGGCGCCGACAACGACGGCGGCGGCGGCGGCGTGATTAAAATTCTCTCTCGCTCTGAGGATCTGTTGGGCCAGACGGCTTACTATGATATTCCCTTTCATGTCTCCAGAATAAAGTTATCACAGCAAAGCTCTGCTCCACTTCTCCAGTCGCTGCCGATCCCCTTCGGGCGCGTCAGGATGCTTCAGATGGAGATGAAACGAGAGGCGGGCGGGGGAGAAGGGGGGAGGCGGGGGAGGGAGGGGGGGGTGGGGGGGGCGGGGGAGGAGAATAAATAGAAACGTTGATACGCTCACTCTCTCGCTCTAATCAGCTGTAGACAAACAAGCCGGGGGTTCGTGGAGAGGTCACCGACCCGCTCGGGGGGAGTTTCTGAAGTCGCTGTCTAGACCCGGTTCTGGGGTGTGTGTGTGTGTGTGTGTGGGGGGGGGAACGAGCTCCAGAACAACGGACCTACAAGGGGGGTAATTGATCCACGGTCCACAACCCGGTTCGCTTATATGCGTTTTTTGCCCCGGAGAACTTCAAAACCGTCCAACTTTATGTCGACTTTATGGACTCTAAGGCTCCCGGCTCCGGCGCGTGGTTACAGGCGGTTTCTCTGTGTCAATGTGGACATTGATGAGAGGTCGTTAAAACAAAGCACAGCGTGTGTGTGTGTGTGTGTGTGTGTGTGTGTGTGTCTGCCTGTATCAATTACCCACAAAGCCTTTCGTCTCTCACTCCCGGATCTGCTTCTGCGTCGTTATGACCCCTGCGCAAAATAATGTGCTTTGATATGAAAACATGGAGGTCTTACTTTAATATCAAGTTGCAAATCAAGTTTAAGGTTAGCCTTGCTACTATATGTTGTGCGACGCAAATATCTCTCTCTCTCTCGCTCTCTCGCTCTCTCGCTCTCTTTGTTTCTCTCAATCTCTCTATTCAATTTAATTCAAAGGACGTTATTGGCAGGGGAAATGTACATTTACATTGCCAAAGCACAAGAAAAGTAAAATAAGCTATATGTAAAATATGACCCCGAAAAAAATGATGTATTGTCAAATATAGAATACATCTCTCTCTCGCTGGCCCTGTGCCCCAAGTGCTCGTATTCTTTAATAATGTTTTATTTACTTTATTTATTTAGTTACTATTTAGTTTAGTAGTTTACTATTCAGTGATTTAGAAGACAACTTTTAGCCAAAGTGGCATACAGTGAGTTGAGGTACATTTCATGAGTCTTCATGGATGCTGAGAGGTACAGTAGGTCGTGTCCATTGGGGATCGAACCCAGTGTCTTTTGTCTGGGAGTGGAACCGCCTAGCTGCAACGCGTCCAGATGGGCATACCTTTCCTCAGCAGTCACATGTCATCAGGACCGTGTCATGTGACAGGTGCAGACCCCAGTGTAACACGAAGTGACGGTGGAAAGAGGATAAAACCAACCGACCCGTCGCTTCCCATGAAGACACCGTCACGGCGTTGGTGTCGTCTTACCAGACGGCACGCTGTTTGGTTTCATGGGTCGGACCGCAGACCGGCGGACCAGGTGACTATGACGACTGTACCGGTGCGATCCAGCCTCACATTTTATGAGCTTTCAGTCAACCATCGCATTGGGCTGGGAAGCGCCGCGGCGCGACTCACGGCTCCGTCCAAGATGCAAAAAAAACGCCAAGTTTCAATTGTCAATGGCCGACATTCACATCAACTCACACATCAATGATGACCAGCCCACCCAGTGGACTGTACCAACTCTACCAGCCTACCCAGTGGACTGTACCAACTCTACCAGCCCACCCAGTGGACTGTACCAACTCTACCAGCCTACCCAGTGGACTGTACCAACTCTACCAGCCTATACCCAGCCTATACCCAGTGGACTGTACCAACTCTACCAGCCTACCCAGTGGACTGTACCAACTCTACCAGCCCACCCAGTGGACTGTACCAACTCTACCAGCCTACCCAGTGGACTGTACCAACTCTACCAGCCTGCAGTGGACTGTACCAACTCTATCAGCCTATACACAGTAGACTGCACCAACTGGTAGGGTAGATAGATCAGCCTACCCAGTGGACTGTACCAACTCTACCAGCCTATACCCAGTGGACTGTACCAACTCTACCAGCCTATACCCAATGGACTGTACCAACTCTACCAGCCTACCCAGTGGACTGTACCAACTCTACCAGCCTATACCCAGCCTATACCCAGTGGACTGTACCAACTCTACCAGCCTATACCCAGCCTATACCCAGTGGACTGTACCAACTCTACCCGCCTATACCCAGCCTATACCCAGTGGACTGCACCAACTGGTAGGATAGATAGATCAGCCTACCCAGTGGACTATACCAACTGGTGTATCTCGCCATCATACACCTCGTTGGACGCTCCCCACTTGTGATGTCACTAGAGGGCAGTCACTAGGCTTGTAACGGCTAATCCCACTCACACCTGGTGGGGAAATTAGGGGCCCTGTAATTTGTTTTTCGACGCGACCTTTTCGGCGGAGGCCCCGCCCCCCCCGGCGTTAAAGGGCCAGACCTCTCCCAGCCTGGAAACCGCCGGGTCGATCCACCTGCTGGGCGGTTCTGATCTCGTTCCAGCTCCGGAGATCACAGCGGCACCGCAGGGCCCGGCGCCGAGGACTCGAGGCGGACAGGGCGCATTCAGACAGATTGACGTGGAAAACTGGATTTATATCCTTCTTCTCCACAGATATCCAGCCCTCCTCCTCCTCCTCCTCCTCCTCCTCCTCCTCCTCTCATAAAAGGAGTTTTTCTAGCGCTCAGTTAATCTGTGGCGGGATGCTGTCTGCTACTCTGCTCCACTGAAGCTGAGCTGGGAAAGCTTTTCAGCTCTTTTCCTTTTTTATCGGCGAGGCCCGCGTTTGGCTTGGATGCGTTTCTGGTTTGTTCTCGCTCACCTGTCCGGTGTAATAATGTCGATAAATACTACTGTTAGTATTATTAATAATAATAATAATAACGGTGCATTTTACTTGTAGTTTTTACAGGCGGTTTTTAAAGACACTTTTACAGTACACTTTTAAAACAGTGTGAAAAACTTACCTAGAGAAACTTAGCAGTTGAAAGAGGGTTAAGATTTCGTCGTAACATTTCTTTCGGCCGTGTGTTATTCCAGCGGGAGTTGTGATGTCATGTCCTGTGTGTGTGTTTGCTGATACCTATAGATGCCAGGTGGCGACTTAAGCCCCGGAGTACGCGTCTGTGTGTTATCTCCGCCGGAGGTACGGCGGCGGCGGCGGCGGCGCTACAGGATCTGCGTGGGTGACTCTGAGCAAGTCTGCCGAAAAAAGTGACTACTTAGGAGCCATCTGGCGGTCCTCTCGACGCGGAGACGACGTGTCGTACAGACGGACACAGATGCGATTCCCCCTCAACCGGTTGATCATAAATGAACCGGAAAAATGCATAGCAGGGAAGATGGAGATGGGGACTCTGCGGGCTGCGCTTATTCAGGTGCCTTTTTACGGGGATGAGGGTTGACAGGGTTAATGGATGAAGGGGTGAATTAACTGGAATACCAACCTGACCAGAGGCTTTGGAAGAATAATTGCGACCGATTACTCAACTGAATCTCTCCCCTCCGAAAAAACGCAGAGCTGATTTAAATATTTTAAAATGTCCCATTTGAAATATTTAACACGAAAAAAGTAAAAATATACTATGACTTACAAATGGCCCGAGGAACGAGGAAAGTGTGTGTGTGTGTGACGTCGTCGTCGCGCATACGCAGAGCCAGGTATGCCACACTGGCGCTCCTCTCGCTGGGAATGAGCGTATTTGTACGCTGCGCGGCGGCGCGGTGCGGAGAAATGCCTCATGGGTAAAAATGTTGTGCGTCTGTGTGTTTTGAATTGTAATGCGTTGTGTTCCCAGGGGAGCGGCGGCGGCGGCGGCGGCGGTGGCGGCGGCGCTGAAGGTGCCGTGTTCATGAAATAAATCAGAAAGCAGTTGAGTGAGCTTCAGGACGGCGAACGGTGACACAGTGTGTCTCTGTGGTTGTGTGTGCGCACACCACTGGAAAAAAACCTAAAAAAAAACACAATTTTGTGAAGGAGAGAAACCTGCGCTGCTGCTGCTGCTGCTGCTGCTGCTGTTCGCCTTCCCACAGACGGATGCGGACTCACAACTCAAACGCCCCTTGGAGTAACGCTGACCTCTGACCTTTCCAATGACCTCTGCGGTTGTTTGTGAGCACCTAAAATGGCCGTAAAATTGACTTCTATCCATCTATCTGCTCATCTATTTAGCCTGTCTGTCTGTCTGTCTGTCTGTCTGCCTGTCTGTCTGTCTGTCTGCCTGTCTGTCTGTCTGTCTGTCTGTCTGCCTGTCTGTCTGTCTGTCTGTCTGTCTGTGGCTCTGTCTGACCGGTGGACTGCGCTAGGCTAGCCTACGGGGTGAAGCTAGCGGTGGACTGCGCTAGGCTACAGGGTGAAGCTAGCAGTGGACTGCGCTAGCAGTGGACTGCGCTAGCGGTGGACTGCGCTAGCGGTGGACTGCGCTAGGCTACAGGGTGAAGCTAGCGGTGGACTGCGCTAGCCTACAGGGTGAAGCTAGCGGTGGACTGCGCTAGGCTACGGGGTGAAGCTAGCGGTGGACTGCGCTAGGCTACAGGGTGAAGCTAGCGGTGGACTGCGCTAGGCTACAGGGTGAAGCTAGCGGTGGACTGCGCTAGGCTAGCCTACAGGGTGAAGCTAGCGGTGTACTGCGCTAGGCTAGGCTACAGGGTGAAGCTAGCGGTGGACTGCGCTAGCGGTGGACTGCGCTAGCGGTGGACTGCGCTAGGCTAGGCTACAGGGGTGAAGCTAGCGGTGGACTGCGCTAGGCTAGCCTACAGGGTGAAGCTAGCGGTGGACTGCGCTAGCGGTGGACTGCGCTAGCGGTGGACTTGTTTACTGGCCAAGGACCGCAGCCCAGGGGTCACTCTGCTAGCGGGGAGCGGCTAATTGTAGAGCCAACGCTTAAATCTGTGTCATTATGATTGGGGGGGGGAGGGAGGGAGGGAGGGAGGGAGGGAGGGGAGGGAGGGGGGGGAGGGGAGGAGGGGGGGGGGTCAGGCGAGGTGAGCCACGGTGATCTTAATAAAGAGGACATTAAGGAAATTACCTGCGGAAAATGGACGCCCATTTCGCTGCCATCTGATTAGAGCGATGCGGCCGTTAGTCGCCGTGGCGACCATCCCTCAGCCTAACAGATGGCTGCCGGGGGGTTATTAGTATTTGTCTTTATTATTAGGAGTTATCTGTCGTGGGTTTGTTTGATTTTAAAAGTGTTTGAGTGTTGTGAACTGACATTGAACTGATATTTACTTAACGTATTACTTATGTATAGCCTACTACTGTATATTTTGTATATCTGATGTATATCTTATTTATGCGTTTTTATATACCATGATGTATATAATAATGCTCTTAATACTTCGTTGTTACACGGATTGGAAACATTCACACACACACATGCCTTTCGAAAAAAATTCACAAAACGAACACGCACACACACACACACACACACACACACACACACACACACACACACACACACACACACACACACACGACACGCCGGAAAAATGGGCCAAACCAGACAGACCAATGCACCGCCACAGCCACCGAGAGAATGGAAACGTGCGTAAACTCTCAAACACACACACACACACACACACACACACACACACACACACACACACACACACACACACACATACACACACACATACACCTAACCACCACACCGCCGCCATTACAACAGACACATCATTTAACAGAGGTTACCGCTTTCTCTTTCAAAGACCCGCATCACCCCTACCCCCCCCCTCCTCCCCCCCTCCCCCCCTCCCCCCCTCCCCCCCCCCCCCCCCCCCCCCCCCGCGCACCCAAACGAAAGGTTTACTATCCCCACGACAACCCCCACAACTCACCCTCGCCCAATCAGCGACAGCGACACATAGAGAGAGCGAGAGAGAGAGAGGGAGAGAGAGAGGGGGGGGAGAGAGAGGGGGAGAGGGGGGGAGAGAGAGTCGAGTCAGTGGGAAACAAAGGAAGATAAGGTGAGCCCCCCCGGTCCGAACGCAGCGGCTCCATCATCACCGGCGTCCCTCGCTGTCTCTCTCTCTCTCTCTCTCTCTCTCTCCTCACTTGTTCACTTGTTGCCCCCTGCTGGCCCGCGGGGGGGACTACACCCCCGCCTCCCCCCTCCCACCTCCTCCCCCCCTCCTCCAAGACCACAGGATTGAGATGTGGACTAGACTAGACTAGTAGACACCCACCAGGCAGGAGCTGTATGCGCGTTCGCTCTGCTGCAGAGACAGACGGAGACAGACAGACAGACAGACAGACAGACGGGCCGGCGAATAGAGACAGACAGACGTGTGTGGGACACGGATGGAAAGACGGGAAGGTAGATAGACAAGATAGGCGGGCATGCAAATAGACAGACAGGCAGACAGACAGGCAGGCAGGCAGATAGCTGGATAAGCAAGCATTTAAATGGATATTTGTTAAAGACAGGCACATAGACAGACAGACAGACCAACAGACAGACAGACAGGTAGCTGGATAAGCAAGTATTCAAATGGTTATTTGTTAAAGACAGGCACATGGACAGACAGACAGACAGACAGACAGACAGGTAGACAGATAGCTGGATAAGCAAGCATTCAAATGGATATTTGTTGAAGACAGGCACATGGACAGACAGACAGACAGACCAACAGACAGACAGACAGACAGACAGACAGACAGGTAGACAGATAGCTGGATAAGCAAGCATTCAAATGGATATTTGTTGAAGACAGGCACATAGACAGACAGACAGACAGGTAGACAGACAGGTAGACGGAGTATTTGTCTATTTGTGTTTGGAGGTCATTGTAAGTCATCATGGGGGGCTCCCCTCTGATGACAGACAGACAGACACACAGACAGGCAGACAGACACACAGACAGGCAGACAGACACACAGACAGACAGACAGAGTATTTGTTTGGTGTTTGGAGGTCATTGTGAGTCGTGGCGGTCTCCCCTCGCGGGCGCAGCGGTGTCTCCCCCCTTCTCATACTTTTCCACCATGAGCATCCAAGTCCCGCAGATAGCATCCCAGCTCTCCTCCTCCTCCTCCTCCTCCTCCTCCTCCTCCTCTTCTTCTTGTCCTCAGTTAAAAGTCGTGCGATAACTTAACCGATAACCTGAACTTTTTCTCCGCTGTGCGATCGGAAAACAATCTGCATCGGTGATGCTGAGGGGGGGGGGGGAGGGGGGGGAGACCCGGGGGGGGGGGGACGCGGGGGGGAGGGGGGACGCGGGGGGACTTGTTTTAGTGTTTAATATATTCAGTTCAATCCGAGTTCAGCCGATGTCGCATTACATTGTTCTCGAAAATAAAGCCGTCGAAAAGGATTTTCAGTCCCCCCAAACTACAAATACAGTCGCCAGCAGCAAACTTTGACAGTTTGGGGGAAACGGGAAACATTCAGCATTTTGCCGCCACTGGGTCATAATTACGTTTCTCCCCCTTCACCGAGAGGAGCAGGAAGTTCACAGCATGAGCAGGTAGTTCACAAAAAATACAAAATGCAGGTCCTCCCCCACCTCTCCCCCCTCTCCTCCTCCTCCTCCTCCTCCTCCCCCATCCTCCTTAAAAGTACACTTGATAGAGTCGTCTCCCGTAGTTTGGTG
>JAOPHQ010003392.1:7500-10628 GCA_030340625.1 Merluccius polli | reverse complement strand
ACACACACACCATGTAATACACACACCATGTAGTACACACACCATGTAATACACACACACACACTACGTAATACACACACACATACACACACCACATAATACACACACATACACACACCACATAATACACACACACACACACACACCACGTAATGGACCAACTATCCACTTCTTGGTCAGTTGTTAAAAGTACGCACAACTTGACTTTTCCATTGACAACTCAGTTTGTGTATTTGATTCAGTGTCCCCATAATCTATAATACCAGCAGTGTGGTCATGTGACCATAATCTATAACACCAGCAGTGTGTCATGTGACCATAATCTATAACACCAGCAGTGTGGTCATGTGACCATAATCTATAACACCAGCAGTGTGTCATGTGACCATAATCTATAACACCAGCAGTGTGGTCATGTGACCATAATCTATAACACCAGCAGTGTGTCATGTGACCATAATCTATAACACCAGCAGTGTGTCCCCATAATCTATAACACCAGCAGTGTGTCGTGTGACCATAATCTATAACACCAGCAGTGTGTCCCCATAATCTATAACACCAGCAGTGTGTCCCCATAATCTATAACACCAGCAGTGTGTCATGTGACCATAATCTATAACACCAGCAGTGTGTCCCCATAATCTATAACACCAGCAGTGTGTCATGTGACCATAATCTATAACACCAGCAGTGTGTCATGTGACCATAATCTATAACACCAGCAGTGTGTCATGTGACCATAATCTATAACACCAGCAGTGTGTCATGTGACCATAATCTATAACACCAGCAGTGTGTCATGTGACCATAATCTATAACACCAGCAGTGTGTCATGTGACCATAATCTATAACACCAGCAGTGTGGTCATGTGACCATAATCTATAACACCAGCAGTGTGTCATGTGACCATAATCTATAACACCAGCAGTGTGTCATGTGACCATAATCTATAACACCAGCAGTGTGTCATGTGACCATAATCTATAACACCAGCAGTGTGTCCCCATAATCTATAACACCAGCAGTGTGTCATGTGACCATAATCTATAACACCAGCAGTGTGTCATGTGACCATAATCTATAACACCAGCAGTGTGTCATGTGACCATAATCTATAACACCAGCAGTGTGTCATGTGACCATAATCTATAATCTACTTAACTCCTCCTTCGTACTTTAGAACAATAATAACTTTATATTCTACTTTACTATCCAAACTTATGGAATGACTCAAAACTGTTATACTATTTATGTTAAATATTTACACTTTCAGACTCCCAAACACACACATGGGAACCGAAGGAACAAAATATAAAGTATACAAATCTATAAACTCAATAAAAGTATTTCGTCTCACTGTTCCCCACACACACACTGACATCTACAACTCAGTTTACAACTAAACAACAGTCCTCTCACTGTCCCCACCTCAGCAGCTGGTTGCACCAGCTGAACGTAAGTTCCATCTTAGCTTAGTTTGAACGTAAACTGGCACTACGTTCGAGTTTACGAACTACTAATTGTTACACTGTTGCACCACACCATTTACGTTCAACGTAGGCTTAAGTTACACCTTAAGTTACACCTTAAATTACACCTAGTACTAGGTAGGTGTAACCTCCGCCGTAAATACAAAAAAAATCCGTTAAGATGGCTTTTCGCTTTGAGCTCAGAGAAAACCTTCTGCAAAACGAAGAAAACGAATTGGAGTATGGCTTGCAAAGACGACGCATTCTCCGCGACAGGTTAAATCCAGTAGACCTGTACGACGATGTCGATTTATATATGAGATTTAGATTTCGGCGCAACGAAATTCTTAAAATTACGGACCTCATTGCCAATGACTTGAGGCATAGCACGGACTCCGGGGGTGCACCGGGGCTTCATAGTAATGTGTCCGAGGAGAGCAGCCCTGTCGGACACACACTCAGGCTGACAACAACTTAGGCTACGTTAAGTTATAGTTCGTCTAGAACTAACGTTACGTTATAGAAAATAACGTTAATTTTTAAAATGTTTTTAAAAATAATTCAGTTAAATTTGTTGCTAGACAACCAAACTCACCACCTCGAGAGAAAACATACTCAAGAGAAAACACACCGTAGCCTACAAACCCTGAAAAAGCTTCGATAGCCCACACAATAAAATATTGCTTTAACAAAACAAATTCATGGTTAGCACTTTATTGTGAAATATAAACCATCGAGTATCTTCAGACACAAACCTACAGTGAACTAGGGTGATCGGACAACTAACGTTGAAGCTTTATAACGATAGAAATGTTATTTTATTCCTCCAGATTGGATGCTGGAAGTTTTCATTCAACACAAGTGTAGCTACTGTCACACTTCCTGTTTTCATTGTAAGCTACTAATGATTGGCTTGATGTGATCTAAACGTCATTAAATGCGACACTTATTTCACCCTAGGTAATTTACGCACTACTAGTTAAGTTCCGTCTTAAGTTATGGTGGTACAACCTGAATTTAGAACGGCGCTAGTTTGAAACTAACTACGTCGAACGTAAGGTTAAGATCAACTTTACACCTAAACTTACGATCGACCTTACGTTCTACTGGTGCAACCGACTGCAGGTCTCCATCCTCTATCCTAACGCCCTAGCAACCACCTAGAACAACCTAGCAACTACCCACATCACCCTAGCAACCACCTAGTACACCATAGAAACCACCCAGAATACCATAGCAACCACACAGAACACCCTACCAACCATCTAATACACCATAGAAACCACCTAGAATACCATAGCAACCACCCACAACACCCTACCAACCATCCAGTACACCATAGAAACCACATGGAATACCATAGCAACCACCCACAACACCCTACCAACCATCTAATACACCATAGAAACCACCCAGAATACCATAGCAACCACCCAGAACACCCTACCAACCATCTAATACACCATAGAAACCACCCAGAATACCATAGCAACCATCTAGTACATCATAGAAACCACCCAGAATACCATAGAAACCACCCAGAACACCCTACCAACCATCTAATACACCATAGAAACCACCTAGAATACCATAGCAACCACCCACAACACCCTACCAACCATCCAGTACACCATAGAAACCACATAGAATACCA
>JAOPHQ010003390.1:0-14613 GCA_030340625.1 Merluccius polli | reverse complement strand
GCAGTCACCCAGGAGAGAGCCAAGAGTTTGTTGTTGGAGCAGTCCAGCCCCAGAGAGCCGTGAGTTGTTTTTGGAGGCAGTCACCCCAGAGAAAGCGTGAGTTGTTGTTGGAGGCAGTCACCCCGAGGAGAGCGTGGGTGCTATAGGAGGCAGTCATCACAAAGGGACTGCGCTGGGTGATGGGGTTTCCTGCGTTGAGCCCATGAATAAAGGATTGAATGTTTACGTCTTGACTTCGTGGCCTGTTTTGAAAGCAAAGGACTCCGTAGACCTGGAAACTGCACCTTGGGTTTTGAGAATCTTCATTACTACTACTATGGGAGAAATGTACTATATGTTTAGAGAAAGTATAATTATTATCTTGCCTATATGTTATATGAATGAAAATAAGTGTGGAAAATCAGAGTCCAAAATGGGTGACTCTTATATATAAGCCTTTTTAGTGTTGTTTTAGTTCCCCCTATATAGTTAGATTCTCAGGGCTTACTCTGAGGAGAAACCAACAGATGGTACGTTCTACAGAAGCTTTTGAGTGCACAAGTGATGCCAACCAGGCGTGGTGGGTCAGAAGAGGCGTAATGCGTGCTGTATCTTCTCTGACAATCAACGGTGTAGGCCCACACACTGTAGTCCCTATTCTCTATTCTACTTACACTTACTTATGTTTAATTAGTTTGCATTCAAAGTTTAATCATTGCATACTTTATGGAGTGGATTCCACAATCATAAATTGTGGTATTATAGTCAATTGGTTATGTCACGGTCTGTCTGCCACGCCCCCATCCACTACTCCATTCATTTACCCTCGCAGCTGGGCTGCATCAGGTGATTAGTGGAGGCTATAAATTAGCTCTTCACTGTTTCACCTGGTGCCAGATTGTTCTTCGCTGTTTGTTCATGCAAGTCTCTCCAGGAATTTGCCTGACTCCTGTCCCGGTTTCCCGATCCTGCCTGTCCCCGACTACGTTCACCCGCCTTGCCCCTCTGGATCCTCGTTCGCCCTGTCTCCTGTCCCGGTTTCCCGAACATGCCTGTCCCCGACGACGATCCCCGCCTCGTCCCTCCGGATCCTCGTTTGCCTGTCTCCTGTCCCGTTTCCCCCGATCCTGGCCTGTCCCCGACTACGATCCCCGCCTCGCCCCTCTGGATCATCGTTCGCCTGTCTCCTGTCCCGGTTTCCCGATCCTGCCTGTCCCGCCTACGATCCCCGCCTCGTCCCTCTGGATCTCTGTTCACCTGGACCGTCCCGGATTCCCAATCCCACCCAATCCTCGTGAGCACCCTAATCCCAGAAATAATAAAGACGTTTTATTTCTATGACCTGTCTGGTTTTGTGCTGCAATTGGGTCCTACCCCGACCCGTTACAGGGTTAAATGAATGTTTATTGTTTGAGTAGAAGTGATTTTCATTGTGCTGATACATGTTGCCACACATCTTTTATGTTGACTCATATATTTGGTACAGGTACATTTGCTTTCTTTGATTTGTTACTTTACTCAAGATTGGTATTTGTTATGTGTAAACTACCTCAAGTCAGTGATTTAGTTTTGTTGATAATTTCATCTCAAGTACATATGTTTATATTATATGAACTGTTTTATATAATTTCAAATAGTAAGGTGACAATTGGTTTTGTATGTCAATTCTCTATTATCTGGGGTATCTGTAATGGTATATATTATCTGTATAGTGTAATGCATGTCCAGCAGGTGGGGAGCTGGGGAAAGGGCCACAGGGGGAGGTGCCTAATTTTTAGGGTCCAAATAAGTAAAACAATGCATAGGTTGTTATGATTGATTAGTGCATGTAGGAGGAAACCACAAAGGGAGCAAATATAACATGTCTGGGCCAAGGATATCAGTTCTTTGCAAACCAACTCGGCCTTTGGTATTACTTGTTTACAAGTGATAATAAAAGTCTTGAAACTTCGTCTTTCTCCCTCTTATTTTGTTAAAGTTGTTAAAAAAACATTCCGTGCTAGAAACAGTCTATCATCTGTATCTGAGTCCCCTTCCCCTTGCTTGACATCTTCAAGCACTTTTTTTATTTTTTATTTTGGTCTTGCTACTAGCCTGACATACTTTGGCAAAATTATATAATGATAAGACATGCCGCTTGCTCTGCATGTCTTACCGTAGGCTGGGCATTGCTCTCTGCCCCTCTTGTGGCTGTTTCCACAATATTTACAGTTCCACTGTGGATCTCTCCCCATCATTTTCCCTTGAATTTTGTGCCTCTCGCTTTGCCAAAACAGATTTCGACTGCCGAAGGTAACACCAGGTTTTCGTTCACTCGCAGCAAGTGCCTTCTGGGTGTCGAATCAGTTTGTCCTTTAGCTCTCGGTACATACATGATGATGCTCTGTCCCTTAGCCTTATTAGTAAACTATCTATTGGTTCATCAGATTTTTCGCCAGCTTGAAGTAACCTAGTAAGGTTACTTCAAGCCGTAGTATCTAGCGGTGAGGTTGCAGATTACAACAAACTAAATCCCCCCCCTCACCTTAACTGAAGCTACAGTGGCATGTACTAGCCTGTAGGTGTTAGGGGTGCAATAAATACCCGAAACTGTAATTTAATACACGTCCAAATCTCAACGAGTACTCGGGCACTCGTTTTGGTTTGTTGTTTAAGTCTGCGATAGTTTCACCAATGTCCACATATGGAAAGTCACCTGTATACAGTATGTGTTACATTCACACTGGAGCTCCACTGGCCAGTGGGCCACGCAGCTTTTTACCTGCTTTTTTCCTGTTGTATAGCTAACAGGTTACACTTCTAAACAGTAGTGATGGCTCGTTCGCGAACGAATCAGTTCGAACGAACGACTCTTTAAAGTGAACAAACTGACCTCATTCGCCGTTCTCGTTCGACTCGTTCGTCGTCGTTCGTCTCGTTCGCTGAGTCGCTGACGTGCTGCTGATTCGTGACGCTGATTCGCGACGCTGATTCGCGAGTCGTTCGCTGACTGTGATTGACTCGAGGACTGAGACGTCACGACTCACGAGAGCCAGCCAATCGTGCCTTTTACATTTAAATATCAGTGAAATGGTAAATGCATGCTGTCTTTGTATTTTCTGTGTCATGCCAGATTAATAAAATATTTGAATGTCTCGTCAATCTGTCTCGTTGCATGCGACCCCGGCCGGGACCCCCACCTTGGGTGGATCTTGATCTTGAGTGGGGGGTGGCCAATGGCCATCTTCACAATAGTAAATAAAATATGCCCAGAATAAACACAACTGTACATCATTAACTTTTAAACTCATCATTGCTAAATCAAGTCTATTATCTTGCTGATATATTAAACATCCAATAATCTACTACGCCCCCCCCCCCCCCCCCCCCCCCCCCCCCCCCCCCCCCCCCCCCCCCCCCGCATCCTGCTGCGTTTGGTTTGTCTAATTTTACCTTGAATTGGGGGAATGGGGCATTTTGATCCTGACATGTTATTATGCATACATTAAATAAATCTGTTGAACTCAAATTAAATACATATGTTAACATATTCAACCAGACAGACACAATGTTGTATTTGCTATTATTCACACACTTATTAACACCATCAACCCCCCTCCTCCCACCTTTCAGGATAAAGTGAGCTCGAGCTGATGTGCGGCCCAGGCAACAATATCCCCATTCCGAGTCTGAACGACTCAGTGAATGATTCACCGCTACCGGAAACACGACTGAACGAACGAACAAACGAACGACTCTTTGTGGCGAACTGAACGACGCGAACTGATTCGCGCCAACGAATCATGAAATCCACCACTACTAAACAGCCATTTTAATGTTATATCTATTGGGAACATTTTGTAACGTGAGTTAATTATGCAATCACCCATAGCTGTGATCGCGTCTTTAGTTCCCCGCATCTGATCATTGTAATTCGGACATTTTGCAACGTGAGACGTATCGGCTTAATTGCACTTTAGTTAGGCTATTGTTTACAGCAGGGTACTTTGCCTATTGTGTAGAAATATTGACCAAACGGTGTCTCTATAGAGAGGAGTGCTGCTGCCCGTCTCCTGGGCAGGTAGACACCGCTAGACACACGGGACTCATACCGGTGATCACATCTTTAGTTCATCATGTCACATCGCTAATTCAGAGTTTGAATATCTGTTGAATATCCCATATCTTTAACTTAAAAAACTGCTATTGAGATGATTTTAATACACCACCGCAGTAGCGCTCTGCTGCTATAAATGTCATTTTCAGGTTTGATGTCTAGACGTCCCTGGCGGGCGGACATTATTATAAAACATATTGAACGTGGGATAACTAACTAACGTTGGTGAACAAACCTATTTCAGTCTCAACAATATGCCACAGCGAAGGCTTTATTTCTCTAAAGCCGTTTGTCCTTTCTGGGCTACTGCAGAAACATGGCGGTGCAACATGGCGGCCTCCGTGGAAGAAAACCCGCTCCCCTTGTAGATATGAACGGACATCATACTCACTATTCTTGTTGTTGAACACAGACAGAGAGAGGGCTATCTCTACGTCCTCCAGCTCCAGTTCCTCTCTGTCTTTTCCTGATTTCCAGAAATCCAAAGTGGTGTGTGTGATGCTCTCTCCCCCAGCATTACTGGAATATAACAAAAATAATAATGTGCTTAAAACCTATACATACAATATTCAGCTGTTGATCCCCACTTGATTTTGCAAACATAGTAAAAGTCCAGCATAAGTTGAAAAGGAGACTGACCTTTTTTACAGTGTTTGTATAAATGTCTTACGTTTTATCAGGACCAGGGTAAAGTTCGTTTTAATTTGGATATCGGACATTGAAGGGAATTTAAGGGGCCGTCTTCAAAAATGTTTTGTTGATTTTTGAAAAAATGCGATAGCTGCATGTATATAGGGCCTACGGCTGGTTCTGGTTGAGTAGTGGTCCCGGACCCATTGGAAGGCGTCCACCTCCCTGCAGCACATACTCTGCAGCTGAGGCCGTGGGCCGGCGTTTCCCACACAAGCACCTATCAAATAAAATGTTTATCAGGAAACTCTCTCTCTCTGCCTCTCTGCCTCTCTCCCTCCTGCGGTAACGGTAGAGATCCGTAAAATGTAGTTATATTACACATTGCGAGATACGACTGATGGGGGCACAAATGTGCATGTTATCTAGATAGAATAATGCCAACAATGGCATTATACGAAAGAGCGAATAATAACAAATCATGCAATTGAGTATGCGTATGGCGATGTGTGTCACAAGAACACAAACACAATTAATTAGTTTTACAGGCTAAATTGTAAGATTTGACACATTGGTTTGAGGGAAAAGTCAACACTGGTATTATAATGATGAGTCAAGCAAGTGAAGCAGTACGCGCGTATGGCGATGTGAAGCCCCACTATACACAAATTATCCGCGTGACATCGCGCCACCTTGAAAAATCGTTCACTTGGGGGCGTGTTGACTAGTGGATCAACTAGCTCCCGCCCGCATAGAGCGTAACAGTGACCGCCCCCTTTTTAACAGCTCCGGTGCCGGAAGTAAATTCCCCATGCATTTATCTCGTCCACTTTTCGTAGAATCCTTATAAAAAGAGTATTAAGCCTTTAACCAAGTCACTCGTTCGTTTTGGTAGTCGTGACCATATTATGTGTGATTCGGGCATAAAAAGAATTTGGAAAACGGAAGAAAAGGCAAAGGTACAAGACTGTGTACATTATTTTGTTGACCGAGTGAGGAACTACTCATCCCGAATCAAACATAATATGGTCACGACTACCATAACGAACGATTGGCTTGGTTAAAGGCTTAATACTATTTTCATAAGGATTCTACGAAAAGTGGACGAGATAAATGCATGGGAAATTTACTTCCGGCACCGGAGCTGTTAAAAAGGGGGCGGTCACTGTTACGCTCTATTGTGGTGATGAATCAGAAGGGTCAACGTCACGGCCCACGCCCACATCCTGTTTGCTGATTGTGGTGACCATAGACATATATACATAGACGCCTCATGACGTGATGGAACGTAACCCAGCGTCGCCGCCATATTGGTAGGGACTCCTCACTCTAGTCTAGCATAGGAGTCAACGGGAGAGCAAGCTATGCCAGTATGTTGTGCAGCTTACGGCGCAGTATTGACACCAGATCGCGTGGGATTACATTTAACAAGTAAGATTGAACAATAATTCTTATTATTTATAATAATTAATTCGTCCTGTATCATAAATAAATCTCTGCCATTTGTAACAAACCAAACCGTGTGAAAATCCGGTAAGAATTCGGGGAGTTATGCTTATTATTGTAGTTGGGGATACGCCTTCCTCCATAGAAATGAATGCACTGGGGGCGCACTGGGGCCCCTTCCAAGATGGCGGCCGCGCTGCTACGTCAGCTCTAACGGGCAGCGTGACCGTCAATATCCACTATACGCGAATTATCCGCGTGACATCGCGCCGCCTTGCAGACTCGGTCGCTGGGGGCGTGTTGACTAGTGGATCAATTAGCTCCCGCCTGCATTGTGGTAATGAATCAGAGGGATCAACGTCACGGCCCGCGCCCACGTCCTGTTTGCTGAATGGTGACCGCGTGGATTCGCGCCGCTCGTATTTGCATAAAGTTGAAATCTCCCAACTTTATGCAAATTCAGAAGCGGAGCCAGGCCGCCCCGCAGCTGGCTCCGCGCCGCAAGCAATCCCAGCGTGCTTTGCGCAGCGAATTGCTCGCGTCCCATACAAAGTGAATGGAGGCGGCAAATCGCGCGCGATCATTCGCGTATAGTGGATATTTGAGGCGTCTATGTATATATGTCTATGGTGGTGACCGCGTGGATTCGCGCTGCCTTCATTTGCATAAAGTAGACATTTCTGAACTTCATGCAAATTTAGAAGCAGAGCCAGGCCGCGCTGCAGCTGGCTCCACGCACAGCGCAGCGATTCGCTCGCGTCCTATAGAAAGTGAATGGAGGCGAAATTGGCCGCCAGGCGATTCGTGTATAGTGGGTATTGGCCGTGACCGTGAATATCCACTATACACGAATTATCCGCGTGACATCGCGCCACCTTGAAAACTCGGTCGCTGGGGGCGTGTTGACTAGTGGATCAACTAGCTCCCGCCCGCATTGTGGTAATGAATCAGAAGGGTCAACGTCACGGCCGAATGGTGACCGCGTGGATTCGCGCCGCTCGTATTTGCATAAAGTGGAAATCTCCCAACTTTATGCAAATTTAGAAGCCGATCAGGCAGCGCCGCAGCTGGCTCCGCGCCGCAAACAATCCCAGCGTGCTTTGCGCAGCGAACTTTTTTTTAAATGTAATTGCCGTAGATTGACCAGATTGACCCTCCTCCTATAGTGCACTTTCTAACACACTTGGTTTTGTTTAAGTAGGCCCTATATACAGGAAGGCTATTACAAAACGTTGTTTAACACGGTCCCTTAAATTCCCTTGAATGTCCAATATCCAAACTAACTTTACCCCGGTTTTATACGGAACGTATTATTTTGAGTGTAATTTAAAACAACACTGGTTGTAATCACCTGAGGAAGATGAAGATGGCTTTCCGATGAGACACGCCATCCAGCTCGTCATAGTAGTCCACGAATGGTTTTATGCTGTCTATTAGGCCAGGGTGCATCTTGTCCATCTCGTCAAAGATGAACATGGAATGGGCACAGTTGGTGACATGTCCTCTGATCCAATGCTGTAGCTGAGACTGCGGATGAATGGGTGGACCGTTATTAGACAGTGGCCAACATGCACAAGTCAACTGGTACTGGCCGGTGGAATCACAAACACATTACTCAGACTACCTTATAGGTCTCGACCTTATCGTTGTCTGGGAAATGAAGTCCAGAGACAAACAGATGGACAAAACTACTGTCCATCCCCTCCTTGTAGATGTTATTGGCAATCAGTTTGCTGGCCAAATTCTTCCCCGTGCCAGTCCACCCATGGAGAGAGAGGACCAGAGGCTTGTTGGGATTGTTAATGTTCATGAATCCAGTCACAGCTTTCAGGATGATGCGAGAGGCTAAATGCTGACCGAACAGTTGGCTTTTCAGGTCAGCCTGCAAACCTGGAAGTGGAAGAGCAAATGGTCAACATGGGACCCGACCTACACAACTACTCGGGACCGCGTAGTTGTGATCGCCACTATTAGGACAATATACATTACTCCACAACAAAGATTGCTGTTGACACGGTACAGATACTTCGGAACTACAACGAAAACTGCCCAGATCTCACCTGTCGCATTGAACTGTACCCATTTCGGATCGCAACTTTCATGGAAATAATTGTAAATCGTCCGTCCCAGAAAGGCAGTGGCGCCTATTACTATTATTGTTGAGACTGGCTCGAATGCATGCACCACGAGATTAGCAATACAAAAATATACAAGCAGGGTTTTAAAAGTAGTTTCCATTGTCGATTTCACTTAATTACGTACAATAGTACATATACACTTATAAAATCATTTCAGTAAAACATTGGACCGCGCATAAAACAACCACATATCGGCTGTGTCCCAAACGCCTGACTTGATGCCTCCCACCAATCATGTCTCAATCCAATATTTACAAAGAATGATGCCTGCGGAGGAACTGCGGTAAAGTTGGTTTGTTATTGGATATTGGCTTGACATTCGGTTGGGACCGTCTGCCAATTTCCATATAACAAGTTTTTTCAGAAGAATCTCACCTGTAGTAGTTAGAGCATTGCAAATGTGATCTACTACAGCAAAAAGAATGGTAAAAGGTCATTTTAGTGATTTTTAGTGAATATTTTCAGTTATTAAATGCATACTATTTCCATATAAAATGTTTTAGTTATTAAATGCATACTATTTCCATATAAAATGTTTTTTTCAGAAGAATCTCACCTGTAGTAGTTAGAGCATTGCAAATATGATCTACTACAGCAAAAAGAATAGTAAAAGGTCGTTGTATTGATTTTTAGTGAACTAAACTGAATGTCAAGCCAATATCCAATAACGAACCAACTTTACCGCGGTGGAAAAAGTATGCATTTAATAGCTGAAAATATTCACTAAAAATCACTAAAATTACCTTTTACCATTCTTTTTGCTGTAGTAGTTCATATTTGCAATGTTCTAACTACTACAGGTGAGATTCTTCTGAAAAAAAAACATTTTATATGGAAATAGTATGCATTTAATAACTAAAACATTTTATATGGAAATAGTATGCATTTAATAACTGAAAATATTCACTAAAAATCACTAAAATGACCTTTTACCATTCTTTTTGCTGTAGTAGATCATATTTGCAATGCTCTAACTACTACAGGTGAGATTCTTCTGAAAAAACTTGTTATATGGAAATTGGCAGACGGTCCCAACCGAATGTCAAGCCAATATCCAATAACAAACCAACTTTACCGCAGTTGCGGAGGAGGAGCCTCCCACTAGTGTTGGGTCGTTCGCGAACGATTCGTTCATAAATAACGAACCTTTTGGGTGAACGAACGAACTGAATCACTTCCTGAAATCATTCGTTCATCAGTCAGTTCAGTTGAGCTCTCAGTCAGTTGCGATCGAACGGGATTCGTTGGGCTACAGAGTGAGTGATTCAAGTCATTCCGACCAGTGTTGCCAACTTGGAGACTTTCTCCAAATGTAGCGACTTATTCAGACCATCAGGGAAAAAGCGAGATATTCAAATATATTTCTATTGTAATGTATTTCTATGCATGCAGTCCACGGCTCCTCGGCCAACAGCGCTGAGTTTCTCTATCCCCCTCTCTCCTCTTGCGCACCGCACACTTAGCTAGTGCTAGCTACTTTAATTGGGAATAGAGTTGGCAACACTGATTCTGACTCATTCGTTGGCCGGGGAATGGGGTGTGTTCAAACAGCAAACACGATATATTTCTAACAATGGGTGTATGAATAGTTGAGTTCAGTGGTGCGATGACTGTACAAACCGGTCCATCTCGCTCTGTGAGTCAGATCTGTCCAATCACTTTTTACATAATTGTACAGCAGTTAGTGCCGACCAAGTTATTTGATTGGACAAGAGGCATTCCATGAGTGCTGATATTCAGTATAACAGCACTGGGACTTTTAACTACACATGTATCCCTGTGCTCTTATAACCGTTAATTACATCAATGATCGTTAGCCATCAACATATTCTTATTTCACTGGTTGCACAAAAAATGGAAACATACAGATAAATGTACATGATAAAAAAAGAAGATGCCTGCGGTAACGTGTAGACCTACACAAAGCGGTGTGTGCAGGAAAATGTTTGTGTTGCTTAGCAACTGTCGGTGTTAAAGGTAGCACTTTCTTTGCCCCCCCACCCATTATTGTATTGTACTCAATAAACTATACAGTGCAATATAACTATAGTTGTATTCGTGCATCAACATACACACAGGGCTCTCAAGTGTCACGCATTGAGCGTGACAGTCACTCATTTCGGTCTTTTGTCACGCCCTCCCGCCACACATGGCATTTCTCACGCTGAAAAATAACTTATATGCCGCTGCCCGCAGCACCACCCGTCAACAATCGCGCAGCACCCCCCCCCCCCCCCCCCGCCCCCCCCCCCGTCAACAATCGCGCAGCACCCCCCCTCCCCCCCGTCAACAATCGCGCAGCACCCCCCTCCCCCCCCCCCCCCCCCCGGATCTTTTTTAAGCTTTTGAGCTTTTTTAAGCACAATGGGCATACCACTTTTAAAATACATATAAAAAAAGCAAACAAACAAACAAACAATCCATCTGCAATCCTACTTTGAATCTACTGAAAGTTAGTCTCAAATGTATAAGTCTCAATTTTGCCATTGTAGTTTACATAAACATCTCTAGTAGATTTTCTGGTTATTGTTTCTTTCCATTAAATAGTATTGTCTCGAGCAGGCCCTGCAACTGAAAATGTAGGCTATGAATTAGAAGGGATTAGGATTTGCCAATGTCCAGCAGGTCACCCTAAAATGGACTAGAATGCAGGAAATCGCATTCTAGTCCATCCCCCCCCCCCCCGTCAACAATCGCGCACCCCCCAACGCCAGTCCAAGACAAAATTGCCCGGGCCTAATTTTGTTCCCAGTCCACCCCTGCGGGGGGGCGGCGGGCCGGGACCCGGGGGGCGGGGGGAAATGTCACTCTTGCCTGTGTTCAAAACTTGAGAGCCCTGTACACACAACCATACAACTTTCTTATAAAGACCAATAACACTTGGCACATGTAAGGGCATTGTAATATAGTAATCATTTGTATACCTAATGGTGCAAGATGTTGGTATGAAAGATGTCAACATACACTAGACTTTGAGGTCATGTGTTACTGTGGTGGTGTATTTAATAAACCTTAGATATGATGCAACCAACCCCCTATTCAGTTTACAATTACAACATGAAAATGTACAATTGCAAAGAACACACAAGACATTGTGCTCCGACCGACAGTGCAGATTATTCTTTTGTGGCTTAAATTAAAAACATGAAAAGATCTGAACTAAAATCTATCTTCATGGGTGTAAAAAACATTAAAATGGGTTAGGGTTAGGGTTAGATTAAACAAATGTACAATTGGTTGCTTGCTGCAACATACTTTCCCCTCAAGTCACTTATCTTATTGTCGATTGGCAAAAGGACACCATTATAGTTTTCACTTAATGTACAGCAGTTCTGACGAAAAGTATGATAAAATATCAGACAAGGTGATTTAATTATATATAGTAGTCCAGCTTGCTCTTTATTGTCTTGCAGCCCTTGATAGAGAAGACTTGATCAGCCTTGGGGAAGTAGATGAATTCACTGGCCACTTTGTTGGCCACATCAGGGTCTGGTGAGAGGCCCCTGGCCTTCATCTCAGCCATGGCACACTGGACCACGTGTCTGTACTCCAGGGGCAGGAACGGGACAAAGAAGTCCACCAGGTTCTTGTCTATCAAACAGGTATGCCACAATCCACCTGCACAAAGTGATGAGGTAGTCGTTAAAACATTAGTGACCAGAGAGAAAAAGCCATTTAGCGTGATAATGGAATTGAGACATGGACGGCCACCACTGTTTCGACTTTAAGGCAGGTACGTGCACACATAGAGTCAAAAGTGCCCTTTTTTTGTTTGGTGTTAATTGTATTTAATTTTTTCTTCATTTGTTATTGAAATTCTATCAAATATAAAGAGGGAAATGTGTAGTAGTATCCACGAATAAATATCACTCACTGTTTTGATTATGAAACCACGATTAAATAACACTTATTTTTTATATTATATAGCCGTTAAAAAACTATGAAGTAGGTCAGTAGGACTTGCCACCTTCACCTCAGTACTCATGAGCAAGCAAGCAAGTCTAATTATCATGAAAACAACATTATCTCCGTTATGCAGGAAACCTTCCAAATATGCAATCCATTTCTGAAACTGGAAGTTACATTTTGCATAGTTTTGGTAGTTTAGTGATTAGTCACCCCCTTTTCTTTTTGAGTGCGTGCATGTGTTTTTGAATATAATTAAATACTGTGGTTTAGTTTCCTCTCAGTGTGATGCTCAAAAATGTTACTAAAATCAAACTGCAGTTCAGTAGTTGCACCCGTGTCTTATTTATAAAATATATGCAGTGTAACAAAATAGCACAGAACATGAAAACAAGGAAGTTTTGAAACCCCAAATTCAAGGGGTTTATGTATCAAGCATGTCAGAGTAGAACTGCTGATCGAGAATCTGATCATTAATGAAAGGTAAATGACTGGCTTCATTACTTACACTGACTGACTTGCATTACTACATTCAATTTGTGGTTTCTTCATGGATTAATGAATAAGTAGAATTTAAAACAGGTCCCATGTTATGAACATACTGTGATTATGGATGGCGGCGGTATGGCAACATCGGAGTGGGAATAGTGCGTGTCGGTGGGGTGAGGGCCCTTTTGCTTCAGCCCCTGCCCCCCCAACATGTCTGTGCACGGCCCTGCTTTAAGGATTAGGTGATTTGACTCGAGACACGTGAGGTCAAATTAATGATATTGTCGGTGTATGGCAGAAGGACACTGCATTGCGATGATAGAGATTGTTGTATGTTTAATGTCTAAATGGGTCGTGGGAGTATGCACAGGCACCTACACACTTAGCATCACTCTACATTTTTTAGAGAAAGGTGTTAGGCAAAGCAACCGCTGTCCTGTTTCAATGGCTTCTTGGGCAACAACGGTAAGTTAAGCAATGGAAGTATTCGCTACCAAAAATAAGTGGTCTTTCTCAAATAGTTCACCCTGCCCAAGGGTTTACTTCAGTTTACTGCATTAGCCTGACCTCGGCTAAACATGCAGGCGCTTATTGTGACTCCTGCTACTTTGCTCATAGGATTTAATTAATAATGCATTAATAAAGGTGAGTTCTTATGTCAACCGTGTTGTACATCGGCGTCTCAAGCAACTGTACTGGTTGAGGTTTCTTTTTTTCTCCAAGAAAAGCTGAAACTTTACTTGAAGTTTCAGACAAATTGCTGTATGAACTGTGAGAGGGGGGGCACGATTAGGTCATTTTTGGAGGCTTTTCAGCTCACCAAGACAAGAAATACAGAAAGCAGGACTGTGATGGTATGACAACTCATCCACTCATTATCGCAATTCTTCTCATCAGAGAAACGTGTTCACATAAAATGTGTTTGTGCTGAAGCGCCTATTCAATATTAAAGGACAATACTGGTCTGGGTATTCAAACCATCGTAATCCTCTTCTGGCTTCACTAAAACATCCGATGCCAATATCATTTGTCAAAAGGACTTTGTTGTACCGATTCTGCCAAAGAGCATTTAGTGCGAGCGCGCCCGGCACGAAAGTAAACAATAGTAATATAGCACTTTAATCTTTTAGAATGAATGTGCATCCAGCAGTATGGAGTTTGTGGACATTATAACAGTGAATTACCATTCATGTACTTTACATCATCAAACATCATACTCACTATTCTTGTTGTTGAACACAGACAGAGAGAGGGGTATCTCTACGTCCTCCAGCTCCAGTTCCTCTCTATCTTTTCCTGATTTCCAGAAATCCAAAGTGGTGTGTGTGATGCTCTCTCCCCCAGCATTACTATGAGGAATATGTAAGGGATAATCCACAACGATAATCCACTTCGCAGGGGCTAAGAACCCGCGTTGTGCATTATTGTTCGATACCTGCACACCTCGGAGTGGATTATCCCGCTTATACCATGGTCACTTGCGAATCAATAAACATAAGGGTGTTGATTCATATGTTGGGGCAATTCTGTCTCGAACTTTTAGCTCGCACTACTTTTTGTGTTCCTGAGAAATATATGGGTCTGACTAATGCCAGTAAATAGAGACGATCTTAGTAATGACATGGCAACCTTACCTTATTAGTAAATAGAGACGATCTTAGTAACGACATGGCAACCTTACCTTATTACTCCGGTAAATAGAGACGACCTTAGTAACGACATGGTAACGTTACCTTATTACGCCAGTAAATAGAGACGATCTTAGTGACGACATGGTAACGTTACTTTATTACTCAACTAAATAGAGACAACCTTAGTAACGACCCGGCAACGTTATCTTATTACTCCAGTAAACAGAGACGATCTTAGTAACGGCGTGGCAACGTTACCTTATTACTCCAGTAAATAGAGATGACCTTAGTAACGACA
>JAOPHQ010003388.1:0-12463 GCA_030340625.1 Merluccius polli | reverse complement strand
CCATCCTGACAAAATAAAAGAAAATGATTGATGATTTGATGAATGGTGAATGTGTGAACGTGTGTGTGTGTGTGTGTGTGTGAACGTGTGATTGTCCTACCTTGAGGTACGTCTCTCCTCTCTTCTCGTACTCAAACTTGCAGTCGGTCCTCTGCAGGATGTTGATGGTGGACTGGCTCACGTGGATCCTGAGAGCTAGAAGGAGACAGGAAGTATGTCACTCTGACAGGAAGTGTGCCACTCTGACAGGAAGTATGTCACTCTGACAGGAAGTATGCCACTCTGACAGGGTGTATGTCATAATGGTGGTGTGTGTATGTGAGTGTGTGTAGTGTGTATGTGCATGTTATGTGTATTTGTATGGTATGTTATGCGTGTGTGTGTGTGTGTGTCTGTGTGTGTGTGTGTGAGTGTGCGTGTCGTACGTAGGCCTGTAGACTCCATGCGTGAGGCTGTGTTCACCGTGTCCCCGAACAGACAGTAGCGTGGCATCTTCTTCCCCACCACTCCTGCTGCACAGGGGCCTACAGACACACAGACACGCAGACAGACAGGCAGACAGACAAAGACAGACAGATAAACAACATACAGACGACAAGGAAAAAGAATCAGACAGATAAATAATGACCAAAATAACGACAACTCAACCGCTCTACGCAAAACAAATCTTAAACAGTTTCTGTCTATCAGCATATACCTATACCTATCACTGGTTGTCATGGTGACGAATAACATTATCCATTAGCCAAAGAGTAAGAAGGTTATGCAAAGATAATGAGAAGGTGTTGAGAAGATAATGAGAAGGTTGTGAGGTCATTAGAAGGTCAATAGGAGATCATTAGGAGGTCAATAGGAGATAATTAAATTGGCCACTAGGAGGTCATTAGGAGGTGAATAGGAGATCATTAGATGGTCACTAGGAGGTCATTAGGAGGTGAATAGGAGATCATTAGATGGCCACTAGGAGGTCATTAGGAGGTCACAGGGAGGCGGCGCTGGGCCTACCTGAGTGCACCCCGATGCGGATCCACAGTGGGATCCCGGGGAGGTGCTGCAGCTGGAAGGTCCCCACGAAGGCCAGGATGTCCAGCGCCATGTGGGAGATGTCCACGGCGTGGCGGTTTCCGTTGCGCCGCGGCAGACCCGACGCCACCATGTAGGCGTCCCCGATGGTCTCCACCTGGGGGGCAAGGTCATGAGGTGCTGCATCCGTGACCTGGTCCCCTGAGTCCACGTAGGCCTTCTGGTGATGTCTTATTGAGCTGGGTTTCCATTTGTGAAACATTTGAACTAACAACGCTGCTGTTCACTAATTACACGCCCTTTTAACCTCCTAAACCAAGAAACCATCAAATGTTTCATTTGTTGATGAAAAATAGACAATACACAATATTGTGATGCTGCCTAAAATTGCTACCTCTATAGCAAGCCTGCTAGCCTATTCTGTTAGAACCCGAGACACAAGACGTTGGATGGTCTCATTGAGTCATTCATTCATTCATTCATATGTTTCTAAGGCAAATCACACAGGAAGGACACAAGCAAAACTCTACCCAGCTACAACAACCTGCCTGTATACCGAAATCGAACGATTTGTCCGTACGTGAGCGCTAAGCGCTAAGCGCTACGCGAGCTTATGTTGCCGCAGCGGCGCTACCTTGTAGACGTCGTGGTCGTCGAGGATGCTGTCGAAGTTCTTGTAGATGTCGTTGAGCATGTCCACCACCTCCATGGGCGTGCTGTAGTGGCAGAGGGTGGTGAAGCCCACGATGTCGCTGAAATACACCGTCACCTCCTCAAACAGCTCCGGCTCCACACACCCCTTCTCCTTCAGCGAACGCACCACCGGCCTGGGGGATGAGGTGAGGTGGAGCTGACGGTTATGGTTATGGTCGGGTGGAGGTGGGTGTGGTGGCGGAGGGGATAATGGCATGGGTGGCGATTGTGATGGGGATGGTTGGTGGTCGTAATGGTCGTACATTTTTTTGCCTAAACTATTTTCCTACCCCCCAGTACCTCCATCACCAACACAATCACCACTCATGCCATTATCCCCCCCACCACCACCTGCTCCATGCTTCTTGTTCAATATTTTGTTAACATTTTGCTTATATCTTGTTGCTTTAAGTATTTTTTGCATCAAGTCACTTTCCTTGTATGTGCAAATAAACTTGGCAAAATAAAATAATTCTGATTCTGATTCTGATCCGCCAAAAAAGACGGACAAAAACAGCAACAACACATGCGCCGCGGCTCGCATGTCCCCTCCAGGGGTCGTCCGCGGGGAGACCTCCTCCAACGTACCCCGGCAGCAGCAGGAAGTTGAGGTGGTCGGCGCGGTCGCGCTCAGCCTTGTAGAGCGACGTGCGCTCCTCCACCAGGTGCTCCAGGTTCCTGGAGTACATCTGCAGGCGGCGGATCAGGTTGTCCATGTAGGTCTCGCTCACCTGGTTGTGGAGGGTACTGCGTCCCAAAGAGAGAGCACACCGTGAGCAGGACACGCCTCGGTTCTTGGATGTTTTCACTTCGGGACCCAAGTGACCATTTCTAAGATGGGACCCGACCACAGACCATTGGGGGGGAAACTCTGGTTCTCTGATTCTGACATTGGTGAGGGGGGATCACCGATCACACGACCCACCTCCAGCTGGGTCAGGTTTAAGAAGATAGTTTAAGAAATGCTGGTCTAAACCCATCCAGAGTCAGCAGGGAGGGGGGGCAATGCGAGACACGCAAACAACACGCAAACAACTCACATTTTTAAAACAGTTAAAGTTGCAGTGTGTAAGACTTAGTGGCATCAAGCGGTGGGGCTGCAAATTGCAACCAACTAGGTGCTGGCGGAACACGTCCCGGTTGCGCGATTGTTGAGGGGGGGGGGGGGGGTGCTGGCGGAACGTCCCGGTTGCGCGACTGTTGAGCGGGGGGGGGGGGGGGGGGCTGGCGGAACGTCCCGGTTGCGCGATTGTTGAGGGGGGGTGCTGGCGGAACGTCCCGGTTGCGCGATTGTTGAGCGGGGGGGGGGGGGGGGGGGTGCTGGCGGAACGTTTCGGTTGGTGGAAACCGGGACACTTTAGCGTGTCGGGACATGCAACTCAAAATCGGGACTTGCAAACGCTATTTAATATTCTATTAGCTCTGGTAATGTCATGGCATATATGCCGTTTTGTTATTTCGATTTCTTTCGATTTCTTTATTTCAAGGATAACCCCTTGAGATGTATCATCTCATTTTCGAGGGGGTCCTTACAATAATGGCAAACAATACAAAGATAACAAAGAATAAGTACTAAACATAATTCAAACACATAAGCACAAGGACAAACACACACACTCATACACCCATGCACACTCCAACACTGCTCTCCAAAGCTAGCCCCCCCATTCCCACCCCCCACCAGCCAGTATTACAGAGTACAATCCAAATTATTATTATTATTAATAATAATAATAATAATAATAATAATAATAATAATAATAATAATAATAATAATAAATAGATAAAAATAAAAATACATAAATAAATAAAAAGGAATCCCTCAACAAAATGAAGGTAGACATTTGTACTGATAAGCATACTATACACCAATATAAATACATTTTCTTGCATACTGAAGTCAAGTATACAGTACATATTTATAGATACATACAGTATAGTGACAAAATGAAAACAGGTATGAGTAGAATGAGTCCTAGAAAAAGAAGGTAAGATAGATCAGAAACAAGAGCAGGATGTTTTATAATGCGTAACTAACGATAATTTGAAAATATGGAAAGAAATGATACACCTAAGTGAGGAAGGAAGGTTATTCCAATCTGATGGAGCTTTGAATTTGAATGCCCGACGACCAATTTCTTTTTTGATTTTAGGTGTGACTAGAAACAGGTGGTCCATGTGCCGTAGGCTATATTGAGAAGTAAAAGGAATTAAGAGTTGTTTCAAATATGAAGGGAAATTGAAATAGATGCATTTGAAAGTAAGTATTGACCAATGAAGTTGTCTTCTGGACTTAGGGGCAGGCCAGTTCAGGGACTCATACATTAGGCAGTGATGAGTTCTGTAAGGACACCTGAGCACAAATCTACAAAGACTATTGTATAGCACATTAAGAGGACGGAGATTTGTTTCAAATGTGTTACCATAGATAACATCAGCATAGTCCAATATTGGAAATAATAATTGCATTACAATTCTTTTCCGAACTTCTTGAGAGAAGCAGTCAACAGAACGATAAAGTGATTTCAGACAACCAAATATTTTCTTGGTAATTGAGTTAATGTGAGGTTTAAAGGATAGCTGAGAATCAAGCCAAAGGCCTAAATATTTAAATTCTTCAATTCGATTTATTGTTGTTCCATCAAGAAGACTAATAGACCAGTTACTTAATAACGAAGAGTCAGGTCGAGTGCAAAACAACATACTATATGATTTGTTCTTATTCAACAGAAGCTTATTTGAAGAGAACCATATTTGAACCAGATTGAAATCAGATTGTAAAGAGTATTGAATTTGTGAAGTGTCAGAACTGGAAGAGTATAATACAGTGTCATCTGCATATAAATGAATTTGGCAGTCAGAACAGATTTGAGGAAGATCATTTATAAAAATTGAAAACAAAAGAGGACCTAAGGATGAGCCTTGTGGAACACCTTTATCAATGATCTTGAATTGTGATTGACTTCCCTGAAAGGAGACACATTGACTTCTAAAATGAAGAAATGAGTTAAAAAATAAAAGAGAGTTAGTAGAAAGACCAATAGCGTACAGTTTATCTAAGAGAAGATAATGATCAACCATATCAAACGCTTTTGAAAGATCAATAAATATAACACCTGTAGGCATATTGCTATCAGCTGCTGACAGTATATCATTTGTAAATTTGAGAAGAGCAGTGGTGGTTGAGTAATTAGGTCGAAAACCTGATTGGTGTGGGGATAATATGTTATAGTCTGCAAGGTATTTAGATAATTGATTAAATATTAGTTTTTCAAATATTTTTGCTATACTATTGATAATTGAGATTGGTCTATAATTATTGGTGTCTGAGGTGTCACCACCTTTATAAAGAGGGGTTACTCTAGCGCTTTTCCATGATGAGGGTGTTTCACAAGTTGCGAAAGATAAGTTAAATAAGTCAGCCAGTGGGAACGACAAAACATGAGAGGCAAGTTTAAAGAACTTAATTTCCAGACCATCTGGACCAGCACTGCATCCAGAGCTTAGGCTATCAATAACCCGCTGAACATCTGTTGGAAAGATAGTTTTGAAGCAAAAGGAGCTGCTACACCTATTCTGATTCGAAATAGGACCAGAGTAGGTGTAACCAGATAGAGAGCTGCCAATTGTAGAGAAGTGCTGGCTAAATGTCTCTGCAATTAATAAAGGTTCACTCACAGTTTGATTGTTTAGTCTAATATGCGTTGTAGGGCTTTTTGTGGATTTATTGGTTATACTATTGATTGTCTTCCAAAATTTCTTCGGGTTTTTAAAGTCAGTTGATAAGCAGTCTTTATAGTAATTTGCTTTAGCATTTCTTGTGTTGGTTTTACATTTATTCCTTATCTCCTTATAAGCATTCCAGTCAGCAGCATCCTTTGCTTTACGGTATTTTTTCCAGGCCTTGTCTCTTTGTTTGAATAAGTGTATGAGATCTCCCTTGATCCAAGGTAGATGTCGACCCTTGACCTTAATTGAAATAAAAGGAGCATGCTTGTTAATTGTCTCGACAAACTCGGTATAGAAGAAATTCCATGCATCTTCAACAGATGGAATTAATTGAAATCTTTCCCAGTTTATGTTTATTATATCCTGAATGAAGTATTCAGGGTTAATTTTGTTAAATTGTCTTACTTTAATGAATTTAGGAGGAAGATGAGGCACTTTGATTTTCCAAATACAAAAAACCATAGAGTGGTCACTAAAAGAGTCAGGTAGGACCCCAGATTGTGAAATTCTGCCAGGGTGAGAAACTAAAATCCAGTCAAGCAAAGAGGAAGAACTGGGACAGACTCTAGTGGGTTCAGTTATGAGTTGAGTTAGATTTATGCTGTTGAAGAGGTTCCGATCTTTTTGAGAGGAGCGATCCAGCCAATTAGAATTGAAGTCACCTAATATGATTTTTTCACTGGTGCAGTCTAAAGAATTAATGGTAGACAGGATACAATCAGTAGTTTCTGCTGGAGCAGATGGAGGTTTATAAATATTTCCAATGATTAGTCGTTTATTTTCATGAAAAATGATTTTAACGAAAAGGCATTCAAAGTGCACTGGGATTTCCTTTGGAATTATAATTTCGGAAAATAATTTTGAGGAGACATAGGTGGCTACCCCTCCACCACGACTACCCCTATCAGCTCTATACAAGGCATAACCATCCAGTTTGATTTCCTCATCTGAAATATTATTCAACCAGGTCTCAGACAGTGTGATAACACTAGGTTTATTATAAACTAGCCAGACCCTCAAGAGATCAATTTTGTGTGTCAAGCTTCTTATGTTCAGGTGGATGACAAATAAGCCTTTACCCATGTAAATTATTCAGGGACATAACAGAAAAAGTGGAGGGGGAGAGGCAAGGAGAGAGAAAGCAACACACACACACACACACACACACACACACACACACACACACACACACACACACACACACACACACACACACACACACACACACACAAGGCCAAAACATGAGAGAATGCAGATACCGTCTGCTAAGTTTCTAAGTACATGAAGTGGAAACCTAAATATTTCTTCTTTGCACAATAATTCAGTCAAAAATCACGGCTATATAAAATAAGAATGAACATTGGCCAATATAGATAGGCTACAGTAGAGAACAAACAAAACAGGCAAAAACGGCTCATCAAAGAGGTCTGCACCTCTTCAGCAGGCCCAAGTTATCCAGTCCTCAATCATATTCACACCGTACAGAAGAACAGAAAACTAACATCATGGCCAAAATTATATTGACTACTAATCGGCAATGAGAAACTGGTAGCCGAGCTACTCAGGTCAAATAATTGGATTCACTTCAATAATTATATTAGCCATTCATGCCACAAATAACAGTAACATCGCAAACAAATCAGTTCGTCTTTACCTCATAAGTCAGTCATTGGAGTGAGTCTTAAGATCTTGAAGAAAGGACTCTGCTTCTCCGGGACTTTTAAACATGACTGCTTTGCCCGCTGCGATGATCTTCAGTGTGGCAGGATAAAGTAGAAAGTATTCCATCTTCATTTCGCGGAGCTTTTTCTTGATGCCATCAAACTGCCGGCGTTTAAAGAGAATACCAGCGCTGTAATCGGGAAAGATGTGGACGCGTTTGTCTTCATATTTTAGTTCCCTCTTCTGACGTGAGAGACGTAGAATCCGTTGTTTGTCCTGGAGGCTGAGAAGTTTCACAAGGATCGGCCTTGGACCAGCATTCGGCTCATTCGATTGTAGCGTAGTGGGAGAACGGTGGGCCCTCTCGATGACTGGAGGAGTCGTGAAGTTCTCTTCTCCAAGAAGTAGAAGGATAAGGTTTCTCATGAAGCCGAGGATGTCCTGGCCCTCCGATTTTTCCGGAACATGCAAGAAGCGCAGGTTGTAAGCCCTACTACGATTCTCCGCATCCTCAATTTTATCGCGCAGGTAAGAGTTTTCTTTTACGAGTGATTTAACCTGCTTCTGAAGATCGGTTAGGTTGTCCTCATTTGAGCTGACTCTTTGTTCAAGTTGAGACACGTGATCACCAAGTGTGGACAACGAGCCTTGTATTGTTTGTAATCCCGATTGAATATTGTCCATTTTCGTGTCAAAGTGGGAAAGCATATCCATTTTCATTTGCTGTATTGCGTCCCAAATTGTCTGATTGGAAATCGGCGTCTGTTCCATGGCGAACTCAAGCGTGTGGATCACGGTTTGGTTAATGAAAACAAAGTGTCCTTGCGACAAACAAAGTTTCTTAGCAGCAAACAAAGGTCCAGTTTTTGTATGACTTGTTGCGAAATAATATAGCTTAAGGGTTAAGGCATGAGGGCCAAAATTATCACATTTAGCAGACTAACACCTGACGCGCACGTCGCTCACACCGCCATGCACCTGGCCTTATCCACTCCACTGTTATTAAATATTTCTAGGTATAATAGGCTACCTGAATGCACTCAGTAGAACCCATACCCTACCACCAGTATGTATAATGCGGCCACGTTGCGCGGCGGAGTTTTCTAAACTCAGTACTGTTCACCTTAACAAGCCGGGGACTGACCTGCTGTTGCGTGTGGCTGAGTGCGCGAGCTGAGGAGGAAAGCAAGTTAGGCACGCCCACTAGCCCTGCGTGCATGGAGTGTGACCAGAGAATGACCGATTTGGCGCAGCTCGCTGCACAGACACAGAACGTTACTTTAAGAGAAGTATCGATACTAAAAAAAGAACGTATCGCATCGTTTTTTGCGTTAGGGTATCACGATACCTTTCAAGTATCGGTATACCGTCCAACACTACTTCACCCTCTACATATTATTACATTTCTGCCAAGTCCGTTCGCTAGTCCGCTAGCCACTACAGTCTACACACTGCACTTTTAAAGGACAAACGTTTAAAGGCGGTAAATAAGTTTTGTACAGTTGCAAGAAATGTTTCGTCACATACCTGAAGATCTTGCCCAGGGTTCCCTCGATCTTCTTGAAGTCTGGCCTGCGCTCTGGGTCCTCATCCCAGCAGTTTCTTATCAGTGTGTACAACTGTATTCACACACACACACACACACACACACATATGCACACACAGAGACGTTAAACACCAAGAAATCAAAATGGAGTATTTGAACCTCCGGCGATGAAGACGACCAAGAAAGTTATTCCTCACATCGGCCTCCGTCTCTGTTGGCGTGTGGAAGTTGAGGTCGGGTCTGAAGAGACTCTGTCCCACGGGGTACTGGACCCGGTGCAGCTTCTCTGAAACCCAGCAGGGAGGGACCGGGGTTAGAGGGTAGGGCTAAGACATGAGGGTTTAGCTGTAGTGGGTAGGGGTGTACTCACGAGGTACGGGTGTTAGGAGTTATGGGATAGGGGCTAGGGGTTAGTGTTTAAGGGGCTACGGGTGTAGGGGTTATGGTTAACCACTAGAGGGCCTAGTGGTTAGGAGTAAGGGGCTAGAGTTGAAGGTTTAGGACTCATCGTTAGAGTAAGTGTTTGACATTTTAGAGTAAGGTTTTTTAATTGAAACTGTGCCTTGTAATTACATCCAGTGGCCTCTGTGATACACTACCGCCTCACTATGCCATCTCCTATTTAAATTCTTGTGAACAAAAATGTTTTGCGCAGTGTAACGTCACACTACTGAGACCTCATCATTTCACACTCATCATCACTCAACATCAGCCAATCAGAGAGGTTTATGGCAGAAGTGGCGTGTCAGCCATGGTTTGTTTAACGAGGTGGGCGTCGGAGAAGAGGAGAAAATCGATCCAATTGCGAGCGGGCAGACGGAAACACCTCGCCATGTGTAAAACACACCCTGTGAGTAATATAGCCATAAACATGACCGGAGTTACACAACAAAGGAGAAGATAGTTCCTCATTCTCTTCCCACAGTCTTATCTACGCAGTACACTCACACGCTTTGTTGATCCAGCTGAACATTTTGTAGTTAGCTGCTTAGGTCATTTCTTGTTCATTTTATGCATCAAAATGTTCACTTAATAAAATCCAAACATAAAATCCAAAGGTATATATGCGCAACTCTGGGCAGCGTCTCAAACGTCTACCTGCGCGGTCGGAGCGGCCGGGCCTACCTGCGCGGTCAGAGCGGGCCCTACCTGCGCGGTCAGAGCGGGCCCTACCTGCGCGGTCGGAGCGGGCCCTACCTGCGCGGTCGGAGCGGGCCCTACCTGCGCGGTGAGAGCGGGCCCTACCTGCGCGGTCAGAGCGGGTCTACCTGCGCGGTCGGAGCGGGCCTACCTGTGCGGTCGGAGCGGGCCCACCTGCACGGTCGGAGCGGGCCTACCTGCGCGGTCGGAGCGGGCCTACCTGCGCGGTCGGAGCGGGTCTACCTGCGCGGTCGGAGCGGGCCTACCTGCGCGGTCGGAACGGGTCTACCTGCGTGGTCGGAGCGGGTCTACCTGCGCGGTCGCAGCGGGTCTACCTGCGCGGTCGGAGCGGGTCTACCTGCGCGGGGTCGCAGCGGGCCCTACCTGCGCGGTCGGAGCGGGCCCTACCTGCGCGGTGAGAGCGGGCCCTACCTGCGCGGTCGGAGCGGGCCTACCTGCGCGGTCGGAGCGGGCCCACCTGCACGGTCGGAGCGGGCCTACCTGTGCGGTCGGAGCGGGCCCACCTGCACGGTCGGAGCGGGCCTACCTGCGCGGTCGGAGCGGGTCTACCTGCGCGGTCGCAGCGGGGCCCTACCTGCGCGGTCGGAGCGGGCCTACCTGCGCGGTCGGAGCGGGTCTACCTGCGCGGTCGGAGCGGGCCCACCTGCGCGGTCAGAGCGGGTCTACCTGCGCGGTCGGAGCGGGCCTACCTGCGCGGTCGGAGCGGGTCTACCTGCGCGGTCGGAGCGGGTCTACCTGCGCGGTCACAGCGGGTCTACCTGCGCGGTCGGAGCGGGTCTACCTGCGCGGTCGGAGCGGGTCTACCTGCGCGGTCTGAGCGGGCCCTACCCGCGCGGTCGGAGCGGGTCTACCTGCGCGGTCGGAGCGGGTCTACCTGCGCGGTCGGAGCGGGTCTACCTGCGCGGTCGGAGCGGGCCTACCTGCGCGGTCGGAGCGGGCCTACCTGCGCGGTCGGAGCAGTTGGCGGTGTAGAAGGTCGGCCGCCGCATCACGATCTCATGGGCGATGACGGAGAAGCTGTAGATGTCTCCTCTCTGAGACACTCCTTCCACACGGAGGTGCTCCGGGGCCGTCCACAGGTCTGGAGGAGGAGGAGGAGGACAGGAGGAGGAGGAGGAGGAGAGAAGGATGAAGAGGATGAGAGGAGTAGGAAGAGGAGGATGAGAGAAGAATGAAGAGGATGAGAGGAGTAGGAAGAGGAGGAGAAAGAGGAGAAAGAGGAGAAAGAGGAAAAGGAGGAGGAGGAGCAGGAGGAGGAAGAGCAGGACAGGAGGAGGAGGAGAGAAGGATGAAAAGGAGGAGGAGGAGGAGGAGCAGGAGGAACAGCAGGACAGGAGGAGGAGGAGGAGGAGGAGGAGGAGGAGCGGGTCTGGGTGTGGTCTTACCGCGACTAGGACTCAGAACGGTGTGGCAGCCGAAGTCTGTGATCTTGACCACCATGCGGTTGTCCACCACACAGTTGGTGGACTTGAGGCGTCCGTGGCTCTCGATGCTGCTGGAGTGCAGGTAGGACATTCCCTGCGGGACAGCAGCGGTTAGACGCTGCCTCCACTCTGGGCAAGGCACGCTTACCCTATGGACCTCTATTCAACCTGGGCAGGCCATCGTTGAATTTCCACGTAGCGTTAGCAGCATGCTACGTAGGCTAACGTTCTAGCTTCTAGGTTTCCTGAATACATCTTTTGGGTTTTAAAAAAGTCCCCTAAATAACCGAACGGAGGAAGAGGATATAAATACCTTGGCGATGTCGTACATGACGGAAATCTTGAACTCCATGTCCATGAAGCCTTCGTCAGGGTAGGAGATGCGGTCGTTGAGGACATGCTGGAAAGAAATAACACAAATACATTTTAGTGATTTTAGTGATTTTCATGCTCTGTTACTTCATCGTTAGCGATGTCATTATAAAACACATCGCATATCTGGATTAAAGTGTTCTTCTGAAATAAGACAGTACTTAGTGTTTTATACACACTATACTTTTAATACTGGGGTATTACGGTACGCAGGTCGAGGAAGTTTTGGTACAAAACTTTTACAAATTGTTTGTAAGGATAGAATAAATAAATACAGTATCGTATTATTGTACAGATATGTTTACATCTGTGTGGATGTGTGGGATTATGATGGGTGTGAGACGAGTGACATTACAATGGTTTCAGATGATAATGGATGTGATACAGGTGAGATTATAATAGGTGTGATACAGGTGGATCATAATGGATGTGATACAGGTGGATCATAATGGGTGTGATACAGGTGGATCCTAATGGATGTGATACAGGTGGATCATAATGGATGTGATACAGGTGGATCATAATGGATGTGATACAGGTGGATCCTAATGGGTGTGATACAGGTGGATCATAATGGATGTGATACAGGTGGGATCCTAATGGATGTGATACAGGTGGATCATAATGGATGTGATACAGGTGAGATCCTAATGGATGTGATACAGGTGGATCCTAATGGATGTGATACAGGTGGATCATAATGGATGTGATACAGGTGGATCCTAATGGGTGTGATACAGGTGGATCCTAATGGATGTGATACAGGTGGATCATAATGGATGTGATACAGGTGAGATCCTAATGGATGTGATACAGGTGGATCATAATGGATGTGATACAAGTGGGATCATAA
>JAOPHQ010003384.1:12500-18784 GCA_030340625.1 Merluccius polli | reverse complement strand
CACCCAGCCTCACCCTGACTCACCCCTCCTCACCCAGCCACGCCTAGCCTCACCCAGCCTCACCTAGACTCACCCTGCCTCACCCAGCCTCACCCTGACTCACCCAGACCCACCCAGCCTCACCCTGACTCACCCAGACCCACCCAGCCTCACCCTGACTCACCCTGCCTCACCCAGACCCACCCAGCCTCACCCAGACTCACCCAGCCTCACCTAGACTCACCCAGACTCACCCTGCCTCACCCTGCCTCACCCAGCCTCGCCCAGACCCACCCATCCTCACCCAGTCTCACCCAGCCCCACCCTGACTCACCCATCCTCACCCAGCCACGCCTAGCCTCACCCAGCCTCACCCTGCCTCACCCAGACTCACCCATCCTCACCCAGCCTCACCCATCCTCACCCAGCCTCACCCATCCTCACCCAGCCACGCCTAGCCTCACCCAGCCTCACCCTGCCTCACCCAGACTCACCCATCCTCACCCAGCCTCACCCATCCTCACCCAGCCTCACCCATCCTCACCCAGCCACGCCTAGTCTCACCCAGCCTCACCCAGCCTCACCCAGCCTCACTCAGCCTCACTCAGCCTCACTCAGCCTCACCCAGCCTCACTCAGCCTCACCCAGCCTCACCCAGCCTCACTCAGCCTCACTCAGCCTCACCCAGCCTCACTCAGCCTCACTCAGCCTCACCCTGCCTCACCCAGCCTCACCCAGCCCCACCCAACCTCACCTAGACTCACCCTGCCTCACCCATCCTCACCCAGCCACGCCTAGCCTCACCCAGCCTCACCCTGCCTCACCCAGACTCACCCATCCTCACCCAGCCCCAGAGCCTAATCAGTCTGACTCAGGTCCACAGGGGGGGGGGTGTGACCTTTGTGTTGTCAGGGGCAACGGGCCGGAAGGTCAACGGGCCCCTGAGGTCTTCAGCTCTTTTGTACTCACACAACTATAGGGGGACAGTGACCGGGCTGGTGCACGTGACCGGGCTGGTGCACGTGACCGGGCTGGTGCACGTGACCGGGCTGGTGCACGTGACCGGGCTGGTGCACGTGACCGGGCTGGTGCACGTGACCGGGCTGGTGCACGTGACCGGGCTGGTGCACGTGACCGGGCTGGTGCACGTGACCAGGCTGGTGCACGTGAGCGGGCTGGTGCACGTGTGGCTAGCGGTGCTACAGGGCTATAGGCTAGCGGTGCTACAGGGCTATAGGCTAGCGGTGCTACAGGGCTATAGGCTAGCGGTGCTACAGGGCTATAGGCTAGCGGTGCTACAGGGCTATAGGCTAGCGGTGCTACAGGGCTATAGGCTAGCGGTGCTACAGGGCTATAGGCTAGCGGTGCTACAGGGCTATAGGCTAGCGGTGCTACAGGGCTATAGGCTAGCGGTGCTACAGGGCTATAGGCTAGCGGTGCTACAGGGCTATAGGCTAGCGGTGCTACAGGGCTATAGGCTAGCGGTGCTACAGGGCTATAGGCTAGCGGTGCTACAGGGCTATAGGCTAGCGGTGCTACAGGGCTATAGGCTAGCGGTGCTACAGGGCTATAGGCTAGCGGTGCTAGCAGGATGTTGGGACAAAGCCGGTTCACATGGACGGTATTCAGACTGCTCAGCCAGGACTCTGTCCAGATGAAGTCTCTGCTGTGTATGTGTGTGTGTGTGTGTGTGTGTGTATGTGTGTGTGTGCGTGTGCGCGTGTGTGTGTTGTGTGTGTGTATCCAAACACAATGTGTGTATGTGTGTGTGTGTGTCCCTCTCTGAAAGTTTAGTGTTGGCAGTTTGGCCTGTCTCTATTTAGGTGTGTGTGTGTGTGTGTGTGTCTGTGATTGTTTATGTGGAGGGTTTGTGTGTGTGTTTGTATCTTGTGTGTTTACGGTAGTCATGGTTACTGCCCTAAAAAAAGATCAGATGATTCTCCAGGGTACCACCCCCCCCCCCCCCCCCCCCCCCCCTCATGTTATTACCGCTAACTGTTTTACCCTAACTTCATACAACCAACGTTTCTGGAATACATTTACATTAATATCATATATATATATATATATATATATATATATATATATATATATATATATATATATGATATTAATGTAAATATATATCTATATATATATATATCCAGGTCCCAGCGTGCCGCTACTATGTGAATCATGTATTCTGTTTTTTTGATTCAGTGTTTATTACTTTATTTCTTATAACCTTATTTTTCCGCAGGTACCGAAAGTTGGCGTTGAAATGGCACCCGGACAAAAACCCTGACAACAAGGAGGAGGCAGACCGACGATTCAAAGAGCTGGCAGAGGCCTACGAGGTCCTGTCCGACGGTGAGAGACGAACCTGTTGTCCTGGTTACCGTGGTTACCTGTTGCCATGGTTACCTGCTGTCATGGTCACCTGTTGACCTGGTTACCTGTTGTGGTTACCTGTTGTCGTGGTTACCTGTTGTCATGGTTACCTGTCCTGGTTACCTGTTGTCATGGTTACCTGTTGTCATGGTTACCTGTTGTCCCTGGTTACCTGTTGTCCCTGGTTACCTGTCCTGGTTACCTGTTGTCCTGGTTACCTGTTGTCATGGTTACCTGTTGTCATGGTTACCTGTTGTACCTGGTTACCAGTCGTGGTTACCTGTTGTACTGGTTACCTGTTGTCATGGTTACCTGTTGTCGTGGTTACCTGTTGTCATGGTTACCTGTTGTCATGGTTACCTGTTGTCCTGGTTACCTGTTGTCATGGTTACCTGTTGTCTTGGTTACCTGTTGTCCTGGTTACCTGTCATGGTTACCTGTCGTCGTGGTTACCTGTTGTCCTGGTTACCTGTTGTCGTGGTTACCTGTATCTATGGTTAGTGCCCTGGGTTTGGTGTTACCTGTGTGGACGCCAGGTGAAGTCCTCTTCTGTCCCCAGAGAACCAGAGGAACACATACGACCGCTATGGAAAAGACGGACTGTCCGGCCGGTCTGGCGGAGGAGGAGGAGGAGGAGGAGGTGGAGGTAAGACATCCCATTTGAAACTGATTTTGATTACTGTGATGTATTTGGTGATGTATTGATTACTGTGATGTATTTGGTGATGTATTGATTACTGTGATGTATTTGGTGATGTATTGATTACTGTGATGTATTTGGTGATGTATTGATTACGGTGATGTTGTGTTGCAGGAGGGCGTTATCAGGATCACTTTGGTGGCGGCGGCTTCACATTCCGTAATCCAGAGGACGTTTTCAGGGACTTCTTCGGTGGTGCAGATCCGTTTGCAGATTTCTTCAGTAAGGCCTCTGACCTATGACCCCACTAACCCTTCACCCTGTACTAGACCCTAACTAACCCTTCACTCCTGTACTAAACCCTAACTAACCCTTCACCCTGTACTAAACTCTAACTAACCCTTCACTCCTGTACTAAACCCTAACTAACCCTTCACCCTGTACTAGACTCTAACTAACCCTTCACTCCTGTACTAGACTCTAACTAACCCTTCACCCTGTACTAGACCCTAACTAACCCTTCACTCCTGTACTAGACTCTAACTAACCCTTCACCCTGTACTAGACCCTAACTAACCCTTCACTCCTGTACTAAACCCTAACTAACCCTTCACTCCTGTACTAAACCCTAACTAACCCTTCACTCCTGTACTAAACCCTAACTAACCCTTCACCCTGTACTAAACCCTAACTAACCCTTCACTCCTGTACTAAACCCTAACTAACCCTTCACTCTCAGAAGGACCAAGAAAACCCAACCCAAACATAACCCTACTTTTCCCACTGGGGTTCAGGGTAGGTTGGTTCACCCTAACCCTAGGTTAACCCTAACTAACCCTAGGTTGACCCTAACTCTAATCCTAGGTTAACCCTAACCTTATTTTGACCCTAACCCCAACCCTAGGTTGACCCTAACTCTAACCCTAGGTTAACCCTAACCCTAGGTTAACCCTAACTCTAACCCTAGGTTAACCCTAACCCTAGGTTAACCCTAACTCTAACCCTAGGTTAACCCTAATGCTAACCCTAGGTTTACTCTAACCCTAGGTTAACCCTAACCCTAGGTTAACCCTATCTCTAACCCTAGGTTAACCCTAACCCTAGGTTAACCCTATCTCTAACCCTAGGTTAACCCTAACCCTAGGTTAACCCTAACTCTAACCCTAGGTTTACTCTAACCCTAGGTTAACCCTATCTCTAACCCTAGGTTAACCCTAACTCTAACCCTAGGTTTACCCTAACCCTAGGTTAACCCTAACTCTAACCCTAGGTTAACCCTAACCCTAGGTTAACCCTAACTCTAACCCTAGGTTAACCCTAACCCTAGGTTAACCCTAACCCTAGGATTACTCTAACCCTAGGTTAACCCTATCTCTAACCCTAGGTTAACCCTAACCCTAACCCTAGGTTTACTCTAACCCTAGGTTAACCCTATCTCTAACCCTAGGTTAACCCTAACCCTAGGTTTACTCTAACCCTAGGTTAACCCTATCTCTAACCCTAGGTTAACCCTATCTCTAACCCTAGGTTAACCCTAACCCTAGGTTAACCCTAACCCTAGGATTACTCTAACCCTAGGTTAACCCTATCTCTAACCCTAGGTTAACTCTAACCCTAGGTTTACTCTAACCCTAGGTTAACCCTATCTCTAACCCTAGGTTAACCCTAACCCTAGGTTTACTCTAACCCTAGGTTAACCCTATCTCTAACCCTAGGTTAACCCTAACTCTAACCCTAGGTTAACCCTATCTCTAACCCTAGGTTAACCCTAACTCTAACCCTAGGTTAACTCTAACCCTAGGTTAACCCTAACTCTAGCCCTAGGTTAACCCTATCTCTAGGATAATGCTAACCCTAACCCTGAGAAGTAACACAGGCGGTTCGGACAATCAAACATCAAATGAGTGTAAAAGTGAAAGTGAAAGCGTCTCGGTGCTGATTGGGTGAAAGGTTAACTTACTAACCAGTCCTGAAACTATCTAAACCAGAAGTGAAGTGATTGATGTATTGCTGGTCAGTGCTAGTTGTGTTGCATTGCTAGTAGTTTAATAGTAACTGTTACTAGTTAGTGTTGTACTAGTATAATGGCTTCATAGTAACCAATAGGGTGACACTAGTTTAATACTAGTACTGTTGTGTTTGTAGTATTGCTGTGATTGGCCGGTGCTGTGGACGCGGTCTGAGCGCGTGCAGCTCTAAATAAGGAGAGCGGACAGTCGGCCGAATCGAGGAGCGACATCACATCACAGGAATGCTGTCAGAAATAACTTCTGTATTAAAACAAGAGAGGCTGGAGTAACACCCGGGGGGGGGGGGGGGTCTGGGGGGGGGGTCTGGGGGGTGTGTGTGTGTGTGTGTGTGTGTAAGAGTCATAAACATGATGCTCATTGAAGAGCCTCATTTGGAGAAGGTCGTCTCCTACCAGAAGGTTGTTGGTTCTTTATAAAACGGATAAAACTGATCCTTGATTCTGATTGGCTCAAAGCCGATGTAAAATACTCACAATAGGTTGTTGGTTCTATCAGCTACCAGATGGTTGTTGGTTCTATCAGCTACCAGACGGTTGTTGGTTATATCTGTTACCAGACGGTTGGTGGTTCTATCAGCTACCAGTAGGTTGTTGGTTCTATCAGCTACCAGAAGGTTGTTGGTTATATCTGCTACCAGTAGGTTGTTGGTTCTATCAGCTACCAGACGGTTGTTGGTTATATCTGTTACCAGAAGGTTGTTGGTTCTATCTGCTACCAGTAGGTTGTTGGTTCTATCAGCTACCAGACGGTTGTTGGTTATATCTGTTACCAGAAGGTTGTTGGTTCTATCTGCTACCAGTAGGTTGTTGGTTCTATCAGCTACCAGAAGGTTGTTGGTTATATCTGCTACCAGTAGGTTGTTGGTTCTATCTGCTACCAGAAGGTTGTTGGTTCTATCTGCTACCAGATGGTTGTTGGTTCTATCTGCTACCAGAAGGTTGTTGGTTCTATCTGCTACCAGAAGGTTGTTGGTTCTATCTGCTACCAGAAGGTTGTTGGTTCTATCTGCTACCAGACGGTTGTTGGTTCTATCTGCTACCAGATGGTTGTTGGTTCTATCTGCTACCATAAGGTTGTTGGTTCTATCTGCTACCAGAAGGTTATTGGTTCTATCTGCTACCAGAAGGTTGTTGGTTCTATCTGCTACCAGAAGGTTGTTGGTTCTATCTGCTACCAGACGGTTGTTGGTTCTATCTGCTACCAGAAGGTTGTTGGTTCTATCTGCTACCATAAGGTTGTTGGTTCTATCTGCTACCAGAAGGTTA
>JAOPHQ010003384.1:0-7500 GCA_030340625.1 Merluccius polli | reverse complement strand
TTTGTACACGTTGTGTTTTTACCTGTGCAGGTAAATATTCAACTTTTCATGTTCATCTTAATTATGCTTTGCAAAGTCACGGTCAAAAGCGTGTAAGACGCTTCTAATGTCAGAACATAATGTATTGAAAGCAAGATTATATTTGAAAATGTATTATATTGTGTCCTCGGGACATGATAAGATCTAACTCAATGTATTTGCAATTTATATAATCTCTTTCATTTCTTTAGTTTCAAGAACTTTTAATAGGAAACTTTGAAACGGAGTCACCGTTTGCTGATGGTACAACATCGCCCTCTCGTGGCTAAAGTGAAATAGCATTTCTTTAGCCACGAACATTTAAAAATTATTATTATTATTATTATTATTAACCACCTAACACCAAACAGGTTAACGTTTATTGATGTATTTGCCCACGTTTGATAATAGTTGAAATACATTACCCAGATGAAATGATGAATGACGACATGTTGACCAGCATGCAGTGTGGGTGTAATACCAGCGGTGTCCACCAGATGGAGACAGACTCCATGATGGACTCATGGCTCACAACTACAAGAAGACAAAACATCATTAAATAATTAGTCACTAAATACAAGACAGTACAAATCTGAATAATGTATACAGTGAGGATACAAGTTAACCTCTCTCTCTCTCTCTCTCTCAGATATAGAGGAGCAGGAGGATGGGGGGGGGTCATGGAGCCCCCATCCACTCCTCCCCCCTCCCCCTCCCCCCCAGCTCCTCCTCAGACACACGACCTCTGACCCCAGAGGAGAGGAGGAGAACCACAACAGAGGTCTGAAAACACACACACACACACACACACACACACACACACACACACACCAACCCAGTCGCCAAAAGCAGACGTTGACAGTGTACGTTTTCGTGAACACTGGATTACGTCGCATTTCAACGTAACATAGCGTGTTGTACCTACAGTATCCACGCGTGGCGCTGTGGAGGCGCCTGAAGAAAGCACAACCAACAAGGCCATTTCATGGTTATAAAATACATAAATTAGAATTAAGGTGGCGGTGATGCAGGGTTGCCAGCTTCACGGTTTTCTCGCCAAATTGGGCTGTTTTGAAAACGGAGTCGCGGGTGTAAACCTCAACGACGCGGGTCACGGTTTTCTTTTGTGCTTTCAAAACCCACCACAGTTCTAGGATCAGACCTTTGGGGGGGCTCAGAGGGGCGGTTCTAGGACCAGATCTTTGGGGGGGCTCAGAGGGGCGGTTCTAGGACCAGACCTTTGGGGGGGCTCAGAGGGGCTGTGAGGGAATGAGAAATCACGTATGTGAGAGAATCATGCTGGCAACAGGCCCAAGTAGGCCAATTAGGCCTACTTCTACTTCTGTATTAATTAGGACATATCTCGGTTCTATTTGGAGTACAAAAATAATATTGGTATCGTTGGAAAGGTAAAAATGTCCTCTTCGTTTGGAGGGGCTGAGATTGAATTTGGGGAGGCTGAAGCCCCCCCAAAAACGGCCTAAAACCGCCACTGGCCGGGACAACGAGATATAAGAAGAGGGCTCTTGGGGACGCCAGTGATTATTTCTACGTCACCTGAATTGTAATGTCAAATGTAAGTGTGACCTTGTGGCGCAGGGGAGAGAATTGCGCTGATCTACCCAGGAGACCAGGGTTCAAGTCCCAGTGAGGGAGTGTCCAGTGGTGTCATTTTATTTCTACATGAATGAATGGTAATGTCAAATACAAGTGCGACTTCCTAGTACATCACAGCGGGCGTCCAGGTGGCGCAACATAGAGAGCTGCAGGTTGTTGGCCTTGCAGGCCAGGGTTCGAGTCCCGGCAAGGGACATCTATGTGTTTTCCTCTTGTGTATTGTGATCAAATACAAGTGCGACTTTCCAGCACATCACAGCGGGTGTCCAGGTGGCGCAATGCAGATTGCTGCAGGTTATGAGATCTGTAGACCAAGGTTTGAGTCCCGGCAAGGGACATAAGCATGTTTTCCTCTTGTGTATTGTGATGTCAAATACAAGTGCGACTTTCCAGCACATCACAGCGGGTGTCCAGGTGGCGCAATGCAGATTGCTGCAGGTTATGAGATCTGTAGACCAAGGTTTGAGTCCCGGCAAGGGACATAAGCATGTTTTCCTCTTGTGTATTGTGATGTCAAATACAAGTGCGACTTTCCAGCACATCACAATGGGTGTCCAGGTGGCGCAATGCAGAGTGCTGCAGGTTATCAGGTCTGTAGACCAGGGTTTGAGTCCCGGCAAGGGACAACTATGAGGTTTCCTCTTGTGTATTGTGATGTCAAATACAAGTGAGACTTCCCTACAGGGCATAGCGGAGCGTCTCGGTGGCATAATGGAAAGAGACGTGGTCTACTGCTCCGACTGACCTCGTATCGTATCTTGATACTTGGACTCTCCCTGTTCCCCAGGGGTGGATGTGTATGAGAAGTGCTCTTGGGGATGCCAGTGATTGACAGAGGGCTGTTGGAGATGTAGTATGACACTCCTGACTTACCACAACGGGTGTCCCAGTTGGGCAGAGGTCTCCAACAACAGTTAAGGTAACAGTAGTGCAAGTAGGTGTCCCCAACTGCCATATGGCAGTTGGGGACACCTACTTGCACTACTGTTACCTTAACTGTTACCTTAACTGTTGTTGGAGACCTCTGCCCAACTGGGACACCTGTGTCCCTGACTGTTGTGGTATCTCAGGAGTGTCACACAACAGCTCTCTGTCAATCACTGGCATCCCCAAGAGCCCTTCTCATACACATCCACCCCCAGGGAACAGGGAGAGCCCAAGTACCAGGATACGATACCAGGTCAGTCAGAGCAGTAGACCACGGCTCTCTCCATTATGCCACCAAGACGCCCCGCTATGACCGGTAGGGAAGTCGCACTTGTATTTGACATCACAATATACAAGAGGAAACCATGCATATGTCCCTTGCCGGGACTCGAACCCTGGTCTACAGATCTGATAACCTGCAGCACTCCGCTTTGCGCCACCTGGACACCCGCTGTGACATGCTGGAAAGTCGCACTTGTATTTGATCACAATACACAAGAGGAAAAGACATAGATGTCCCTTGACGGGACTTGAACCCTGGCCTGCAGGGGCAACAACCTGCAGTTCTTTGCATTGCACCACCTGGACGCCCGCTGTGATGTAGTAGGAAGTCGCACTTGTATTTGACATTACAATTCATGTAGAAATAAAACAACACCACACTCCCTCACTGGGACTTGAACCCCGGTCTCCTGTGCAAACCACAAGCAATTCTCTCCCCTGCGCCACAAGGTCGCACTTGCATTGGACATTACAATTCAGGTGAAGTAGAAATAATCACTGGCGTCCCCAGAGCCCTCTTCTTATATCTCGTTGTCCCGGCCAGTGGCGGCTTTAGGCCGTTTTTGGGGGGGCTTCAGCCTCCCCAAATTCAATCTCAGCCCCCCCAAACAAAGAGGACATTTTTACCTTTCCAACGATACCAATATTATTTTTGTACTCCAAATAAAACCCGAGATATGTCCTAATTAATACAGAAGTGGAAGTAGGCCTAATTGGCCTACTTGGGCCGGTTGCCAGCATGATTCTCTCACATCAAAGGTCTGATCCTAGAACCGCCCCTCTGAGCCCCCCCAAAGGTCTGATCCTAGAACCCCCTCTGAGCCCCCCCAAAGGTCTGATCCTAGAACCGCCCCTCTGAGACCCCCCAAAGGTCTGATCCTAGAACCCCCTCTGAGCCCCCCCAAAGGTCTGATCCTAGAACCGCCCCTCTGAGACCCCCCAAAGGTCTAATCCTAGAACGGCCCCTCTGAGACCCCCCAAAGGTCTGGTCCTAGAACCGCCCCTGCTAATATAATACAGAGTGATAATACCGCCGGAGACGGCGTCACATTGTAGTGAACTGAACCCCCTCTCCGTCAGTGACTGACGCTAAAGTGCCCTTAGCAACAGTCGCTATTTGACGTTCTGGGAGTGAGACTGTGTTGTTCTGACTGAGTGTTCATAAAGATTATAAATACATATTATTACACCCACTGGTGTGTGTGTGTGTGTGTGTGTGTGCAGGGTATCTGGACACAAGGAGGAAGAAGTTGTGGCTAAAGGAACCAGACTCCCGCAGGAAGAGACTCCTCCCACGTTTCGCTGGATTCGGCTCCTGGTTTTAGAAGCAGCCAAAAAACACACTGTCTGTCTGTCTGTCTGTCTGCTAGTCTGTCTGTCTGCCTGTCCCAAAGCACATGTCGTGTGACTGTAGCACGGCTGTATTATTTTCGAGTCTATTTTGGAGGTGAAAACTGAAAGCGTCCGCTGGTCCATCACCTGGAGGATGAAGAAGATCCACATGGACCCATCATCACCATTATCCTCTCTCCTCTCCTCTGGTTGGAGGGCTCCAGAGTGATGTCATGAAGGAGGAGATGGGAGAGGTGGGAGAGGGAGAAGGGGGAGGAGATGGGGGAGGTGGGAGATGGAGATCGGGGAGGAGATGTTTCTGGGAGACATGAAGGTGAGATGGACCCACATCCTCTGAGGACCTTAGTGGGAACTGTCCTGCTGTTAGCTGCTTGGGAGGGAAAGTGATGAAGACGAAGATAATGAAGAGCTGAAGATCGGAGGTGTTTTTATTTGTGGTGATTAAAAACCACCAACTTCTCCTGCAGCTGGAAACGGCTGAGAGACATCATGGGAGGAGAGGAAATACGCTTTTTTAAATAATTATTTATCAATAAAGCTCACAGTTAAACATCTTCTGTCAGAGTATCGTTTCTGTTGTATGTATTATTATCATTATAATTATTATTATCATTATAATTATTATTATGATTATATAGTTTTAAGAACCTTCATACACATTTATGAGCATATTCCATATAACAGGTTTAACAGTTTGACAGGTGAGACCGATAGAGACCAGGTGAGACCGATAGAGACCAGGTGAGATCGATAGAGACCAGGTGAGACCGATAGAGACCAGGTGAGACCGATAGAGACCAGGTGAGATCGATAGAGACCAGGTGAGACCGATAGAGACAAGCAGAGACCAAGAGGGAGACCAGTAGAGTCCAAAGAAATACCAACAGAGCGAGAGAGAGTGTGTGTGTCTGTGTGTGTGTGTGTATGGCAGTACATTAAATGAGTATTGGCCACTGCAGCACTATGCGTCGCCATAACAACAGTGACGACATGGCTGCCCTGACGACGAGGGATGGAGTGCACATCAGGAAGAGGTATCACGGCAACGAAATCAGTTTGGTTGCTATGGACACCGGGGAGCCAAGCAGAGCTATATGCTATGTTTACATCTGAGCCTCAACTTCAAACAGACTATACTGCAGTATATCTGTAATAAAATGTACTGCAGTATATCTGGAATAAAATGTACTGAAGTATATCTGTAATAAAATGTACTGCAGTACATCTGGAATAAAATGTACTGAAGTATATCTGTAACAAAATGTACTGCAGTATATCTGTAATAAAATGTACTGCAGTATATCTGGAATACAATGTACTGAAGTATATCTGTAACAAAATGTACTGAAGTATATCTGTAATAAAATGTACTGCAGTACATCTGGAATAAAATGTACTGAAGTATATCTGTAACAAAATGTACTGAAGTATATCTGTAATAAAATGTACTGCAGTACATCTGTAATAAAATGTACTGCAGTATATCTGTAATAAAATGTACTGCAGTATATCTGTAACAAAATGTACTGAAGTATATCTGTAACAAAATGTACTGCAGTATATCTGTAATAAAATGTACTGCAGTATATCTGGAATAAAATGTACTGCAGTATATCTGTAATAAAATGTACTGCAGTATATCTGTAATAAAATGTACTGAAGTATATCTGTAATAAAATGTACTGCAGTACATCTGGAATAAAATGTACTGAAGTATATCTGTAACAAAATGTACTGCAGTATATCTGTAATAAAATGTACTGCAGTATATCTGGAATACAATGTACTGAAGTATATCTGTAACAAAATGTACTGAAGTATATCTGTAATAAAATGTACTGCAGTACATCTGGAATAAAATGTACTGAAGTATATCTGTAACAAAATGTACTGAAGTATATCTGTAACAAAATGTACTGCAGTATATCTGTAATAAAATGTACTGCAGTACATCTGGAATAAAATGTACTGAAGTATATCTGTAACAAAATGTACTGAAGTATATCTGTAACACAATGTACTGCAGTATATCTGTAATAAAATGTACTGCAGTATATCTGGAATAAAATGTACTGCAGTATATCTGGAATAAAATGTACTGCAGTATATCTGGAATAAAATGTACTGCAGTATATCTGTAATCAAATGTACTGCAGTATATCTGGAATAAAATGTACTGAAGTATATCTGGAATAAAATATACTGCAGTATATCTGGAATAAAATGTACTGCAGTATATCTGTAATAAAATGTACTGCAGTATATCTGTAATAAAATGTACTGCAGTATATCTGTAATAAAATGTACTGCAGTATATCTGTAATAAAATGTACTGCAGTATATCTGTAATAAAATGTACTGAAGTATATCTGGAATAAAATGTACTGCAGTATATCTGGAATAAAATGTACTGCAGTATATCTGGAATAAAATGTACTGCAGTATATCTGGAATAAAATGTACTGCAGTATATCTGTAATAAAATGTACGGCAGTACATCTGTAATAAAATGTACTGCAGTATATCTGTAATAAAATGTACTGCAGTATATCTGTAATAAAATGTACTGCAGTATATCTGTAATAAAATGTACTGCAGTATATCTGTAATAAAATGTACTGCAGTTTATCTGGAATAAAATGTACTGAAGTATATCTGGAATACAATGTACTGCAGTATATCTGTAATAAAATGTACTGCAGTATATCTGTAATAAAATGTACTGCAGTATATCTGTAATAAAATGTACTGAAGTATATCTGGAATAAAATGTACTGCAGTATATCTGTAATAAAATGTACTGCAGTATATCTGTAATAAAATGTACTGAAGTATATCTGTAATAAAATGTACTGCAGTATATCTGTAATAAAATGTACTGCAGTACATCTGGAATAAAATGTACTGCAGTATATCTGGAATAAAATGTACTGCAGTATATCTGTAATAAAATGTACTGCAGTATATCTGGAATAAAATGTACTGCAGTACATCTGTAATAAAATGTACTGCAGTATATCTGTAATAAAATGTACTGCAGTACATCTGTAATAAAATGTATGTGTTGAATAAAATGTACTGTTGTTTGTTTACTTGGTGTTGTATTACTGAGAAATAAAATAAAAAATGATTTAAAAAAGACATGATTTGATCCCCAATGTCTAGCTGGATTCTATTTATTAAAGTATCACATAATCATGAAATGTAAAAATAAGTGTACTTAAACCTAACCCTAAAACTTAACCCTAAAACCAAACTCTAATCCTACAACCTAACCTAAAAACCAAAAACCAACCCCTCACC
>JAOPHQ010003383.1:10000-15681 GCA_030340625.1 Merluccius polli | reverse complement strand
AGAGAGCGAGAGAGAGAGAGAGAGAGAGAGACAGTGTGTGTGTGTGTGGTGTTGAGTGTGTGTGGGTGAGAGAGTGTGTGTGGTGTGTGTGTGGTGAGAGAGTGTGTGTGTGTTGTGTGTGTGGAGTGGGTGAGAGTGTGTGTGTGTGTGTGGGGGTGGGTGAGAGAGTGGTGTGTGTGTGTGTGTGTGTGGGTGGGTGAGAGAGTGTGTGTGGTTGTGTGGTGGTGGGTAGAGAGTGTGTGTGTGTGTGTGTGGTGGGTGGGTGAGAGTGTGTGTGTGTGGGTGAGAGAGTGTGTGTGTGTGTGGGTGAGAGGTGTGTGTGGGTGTGTGTGTGTGTGGGTGGGTGAGAGAGTGTGTGTGTGTGTGTGGTGGGTGGGTGGGTGAGAGAGTGTGTGTGTGTGTGTGTGTGTGTGTGTGTGTGTGTGTGTGTGTGGGTGGAGTGTGTGTGTGTGTGTGTGTGGGTGAGAGACAGTGGTGTGTGTGTGTGTGTGTGTGTGTGTGTGTGTGTGTGTGTGTGTGTGTGTGTGTGTGTGGTGTGTGTGTGTGTGTTTGTGTGGTGTGTGTGTGTGTGTGGGTGTGTGTGTGTGGGCCTGCCGGGACCACAGCTTTCTAGTAAATAATGAAGATATCTTCTGTCGCTCGGGTGGATGTACTGCAGCGCGGCGATTATGGGGACGGGAGGGGAAGGGTCGCGCTGGGACGCGCACGGTTGGTCAGGGTGAAAGGATGTACTCAGCTCTGGCGACTTTCTGCAAGTAAAACGAGCTAGATGGTATTAGTTCAGTATATGAGTAGCGAGGTGCTTGTTGATGCAAGTGATTCGAGTGAATACAGAGACAGGTCATTAAGGAGCAGGTAGGGGTTAGACAGTGAATACAGAGACGGGTCATTAAGGAGCAGGTAGGGGTTAGACAGTGAATGCAGAGACAGTCATTAAGGAGCAGGTAGGGGTTAGACAGTGAATACAGAGACAGGTCAATTAAGGAGCAGGTAGAGGGTGAGAGTGGAATACAGAGACAGGTCATTATGGAGCAGGTAGGGGTTAGACATGTGAATACAGAGACGGGTCATTAAGGAGCAGGGTAGGGGGTTAGACAGTGAACACAGAGACAGGTCATTAAGGAGCAGGTAGGGGGTAAGACAGTGAATACAGGTCATTAAGGAGCAGGTAGGGGGTTTAGACAGTGAATACAGAGACAGGTCATTAAGGAGCAGGTAGGGGTTAGACAGTGAATACAGAGACAGGTCATTAAGGAGCAGGTAGGGGGTTAGACAGTGAATACAGAGACAGGTCATTAAGGAGCAGGTAGGGGTTAGACAGTGACAGGTCATTAAGGAGCAGGTAGGGGTTAGACAGTGAATACAGAGACAGGTCATTAAGGAGCAGGTAGGGGTTAGACAGTGAGACAGGTCATTAAGGATCAGGTAGGGGTTAGACAGTGAATACAGAGACGGACCATTAAGGAGCAGGTAGGGGTTAGACAGTAAATACAGAGACGGGTCATTAAGGAGCAGGTAGGGGTTAGACAGTGAATACAGAGACGGGTCATTAAGGAGCAGGTAGGGGTTAGACAGTGAATACAGAGGACAGGTCATTAAGGAGCAGGTAGGGGTTCGACAGTGAGACAGGTCCTTAAGGAGCAGGTAGGGGTTAGGGCATCTTGCTGCCTGCAGGTTAGACTGCAGGGGAAGTTAAAGTGAGTGTGTCGAATAAATAATGGAGGGGATACTTTGTTCACATAAGGTGTAGAAATGACCTAGAAGTGAAAAGAAATCTACATTAAAATGCTAATTTGATGTAATATTAAAGTCAATGAAATGAAACCGAAGCCCAGGGACGGCGCCGGGCGCGGCTCCTTGAGACGTCCTCGTTTTGATCCGGTCAGAAATGCCGCTGCGTTTGAGCAGAGATGCTGTTGTTCCCAGCGAGGAGGGGCGTGCGAGGCCCGCGGACACTGGAGAGAGAGACGCTGAGCACCAGCACCACAGAGCGAGGGAGAGGGAGGAAAAACAGAGAGACAAGGACGAGGGACGACACAAGGCATCACGCAGGTTCACACACGCGCGCGTGCACGCACTCACACACACACACACACACACACACACACACACACACACGCTCACGCACACACATGCACACGCACACGCACACACACACTGTATACACACACAAATATACACACAGACAGACTGTATACTCACAAATACATGTACTGTATATACATACACACACCCTCGCTCTAATGTACAGTCGCTTAACTCAACCTTTTACACACAAACACACACACACACATGCACGTACACACACACGCACACACTTACACAACCCTCAGTGACAGCAGTGTGTTTGACAGGAGGAGGAAGGACCGCGAGGAGGAAGAGGAAGAAGACGGCCGTCACAAACACAAACACAAGAAAGCCAAGAGGAGGCAGGAGCACAAGAGGCCCCGCCCACTTCCCTCTGCCGACCAGGAGGACCAATCGCAGCCCAGCCACTGACGAGCCGGGCGTGCCGTCGAACCAATCGCACGTCCGCATTGCAAGCGTCTGCCTTTATGTTACGGGAATAATTTATGACATTCGGGAGTTGCTTTGAAAATGTTGTTCACAGTGTGTGTGTGTGATGTGTGAAAGTACATAATATATATATATGCTGTTGTGAGTTTAAGCTCGGCGGCGGAGTAAACATCCTGTGACACGCGTGTGCTTCCTTTTCAAACGACTTTATTGATTATTTTGACCCAACGTACCATCAGATGATCTACACAGGCAGCAGTGGAACAGACGGCTGCGGCAGATGTGCACCAAACACATCCACGAAAACACACACGCACACGAACCAAGTCAGTTTAGTTTTCTTCTCAAAAGTAGGAAAATTAGTAAGGCCTCCACGATGTCACCTTAAATATTGTTTTTGTTTTTTTTGTTCGTTGTGTTTTTTTTTTGTTTTTTTTTTACAGATTATGAACACACTTATACTCTATAATTTTTTTTTTTTTCTCCTATATTTCTTTTTTTACGTTTTTCTTTTTGCCAGTGGTGTGACGATGAAGCGACATCTCAACACAGACAAACTACTCGGCGATGTGTTTCTCAGCCCGACGAACGTAGCGACCGCGGCCCGCGGCGACACAACGGCCCCGCGTTAAAAAGGCCAAAGCAACGAACCAACCGACAAACAAACGAGAAAAAGAAACATCTTACAAGCGCTTGGATCAGAATATATATATATATATATCTCTCTTTTTTTTTTTTTGACACCCAACATTTTACAGTTAAGGAAATGTGAGCAGAACATAACGCATACCCTAAACGCAGGAACTACTGAAATTGGCAACTTTGCGTCCCCCAAACCAAAACCTCCACCTTAGTCCATGGGTTGCCAGGTCTGGGGGGAGAACAACCCCCTCCTCCGGCTCCTCCGGTCATCCTAGTGGAGAAGGGCCTCACACCTATGCTTCCGCATTGCATCCTGCAGGTAAAAGGCTTCCGGTCGTCTTCCTTTCCCAACAGGCTCCTCCCCCGCTCCTAGTTCCACCGTAGGCCCCGCCTCCCTTTTAAGCTCCGCTCTGAGGCAAATCATGGCTGTCCGTCATCAGGACTCGGCGTCAATGTCAACGAGTCCGAGGCCCCTCCCACTCCACTGTGTCAGTGTTTAAGCTCCGCCCCTCCACATCATTCCAGGGTGGTGGGTGTTAGGACCACCGGGGGGGAGGGTGGGGGGGGGGGGGGGGTTAGGGGTTTTGGGGGTGGGGGGGTGTGGGGGGAGGGTCCGCTACAGCAGACTCCCGGGCCAGGAGACGATGGTCAGGGTAATCCTCCCCCGCAGCTCCTTGAGGAGGCGCACCAGGGCTGTGTGCGTCATGCCCCACGTGCTCTTCCCGTTCACCTCCAGCAGGATGTCTCCACACCTGCAGCACACACACACACACACACACACACACACACACACACACACACACACACCCACACACACACACACCGTCAGACACCAGATCCACCAGGGCTGATGTGACCATGTATGTTTTATATCACTGGTCCATACCAACTATTGACTATTGGTTTGGAAGGAGATATGGATGAATTACTTTGTAAAACAAATATTATTATAATATTATTATTTTTACATTCTTATACATCGCAATGACCGCCTCCATTCTGGAAGCATAGGAGCATTGGAAAGTCAGTTATTATGTTGGTAGTCGTGGTGTTTTGGTCATTGTTTAGTCATTCATCGTGAAATGATTTGTCATTATGGGGCGACATTGTTGTGTTTGAAACTAGTTTACGGTATATTTACGTTGATTTAGGATCTTACAGCACTACTGCAACTCTCTGGAGTCGCCTCAACATGCCCACGATGCATTCTGATGCATACGCCGCGTATCTCCTTACAAACCGACGGTCGCCATGATCACAAGAGGAGGACAGTATTATGGTCTGGTGTACACAGAGAGAGGCCCTACCGGATCCTCCCGTCGTTGTAGGCCGGCGTTCCCTCCACGATGGAGCGGATGAAGAAGGACTGGTTGCAGTTGACCTCCTCCAGACCCCCCACGATGCTGAAGCCCAGGCTGCCGGAGGTGCTGCGGCGCAGGATGATGTCCTTGCAGCAGTGGAGGTGCCTGCGACGGGAGCGGGAACAAGGAGGAGCACAATGTGAAGAAACGCAAATGTTGTGTTGTGGACGACAGCGGCTGTAACCGTTGAAGTGCTTTTTTGTGACCACATCTTCTTATGTTACTTCCACAAAAGGAAGTGACTGAGGGGGGGCTGTTTTTCAAATTTGCAAGGCGGCCCCATTTCTTTCATAGAATAAAATGCGTTAAGTTAACCATGCAATAGCCTCAGAGACTAAACAACAACAACTACATAAGGCTATTGTTTCAAACAGAACAAATGCATTCATCAGAGCGCTCGCATAACAACACAGCACCAGCAGAGCGCTAAATGTGTTTTATGTTTCTATTTTCTATAGATACATGAAGGGCAAAAAATACAGACAGACAGACAGACAGATAAATGGATAGATGAATAGAGAGAGAGAACAGACAGGAAGTGGGAAGCGATGACCGCTGACTCGCGCCCCGGGCGAACGCCGCTTGGAGGGCGGCGTCGAGACAAAAGGACTGTGCGCTTCTGAGCGGACCTATAGAGTTGTGACAGGCTCCGCTCGGCGCGTTTCAGATGTAAAAGTCGCTGTTGAATTCGTAATGAGCCGCCCAGCTGGTTCTGTCACTCTCCGCCGGGAGATCCAGCCGGCGCCGTTTGGCCGAGGTCAACTCGCATATTTATTTCCCTCAATTATGTATTTACCGCCGTTATTTATTTATTTCTTAAACCGAAAGAAGAGTAGAAGTCGAAGCGGCGAACTTATTTGTCTTTTTTTGAAGGACAGTCGGGCGGCAGATGCATGTGTGCGTGTCTGTTATAATGTGTGTGTGTGTGTGTGTGTTTGTGTGTATATGTGTGTGAGTGTATGTATATATGTGTGTGTGTTGCAGTGTGTGTGTATGTTCATGAGTGTATATGTGTGTGAGTGTATGTATATATGTGTGTGTGTTGCAGTGTGTGTGTGTGTGTGTGTGTGTGTGTGTTTGTTCATGAGTGTATGTGTGTGTGTTGCAGTGTGTGTGTGTGTGTGTGTATGTTCATGAGTGTATGTGTGTGTGTGTATGTTC
>JAOPHQ010003383.1:0-5000 GCA_030340625.1 Merluccius polli | reverse complement strand
GAGATGGAACAGAGCCAGCCCTCCCATGTGCTGCATCCCCCCCCACACACACACATCTCTCTCTCTCTCTGGTCACATGACCAACATCTACCACCCCAATCACATGACCAAACCCCCCCCCCCCCCCCCCCCCAGTGATGACCTAGTGTCCCTGTATATATACAGTATATACACATTATACATTACTATATATATATATATATGTGTGTGTGTGTGTGTGTGTTAATATGTGCATGCATGCATGTATGTGTGTGTGTGTTAAAATGTATGTGTGTGTGTGTTAATATACGTGCACGTGTGTGTGTGTGTGTGTGTGTGTGTGTGTGTGTGCATGTGCGTGTGTGTTAATATTGTGCGCGCACGTCGCGGGTAGCAGACAGAGTTCGCCGTGGACGTTTGTTTTGTCTTCCACCGTAGCGCCGGGACGTCCGCCAGGCACGGCAGCATCGCCGTTGCCACGACGACCGCCACTTCATGCCACCGCATAAAAGGACCACACATGAAAGGGGTCTATATTTAGCACGTGTGCGTTTCAGCTACAAAAGATGTTGTTTTCTTGCGGTGTGTGAGTATAAAGAGGCCTTTATGCCGCCCCCCCCCCGCAGCCCCCCCCCCCCCCCCAAACCGTGAACTTTTTGAAGCCAGGTCTGGTCTCCGGGAGACACTGTACTTTAAACAATGTCCTGAGCACAGCGTGATTTATCACTGGAGGAGCACGCAAGGTCGTTAGCGGCCTGTAATGAAGAGGACGAACATGAACTACTCTGAGGAGGAGGAGGAGGAGGAGGAGGAGGAGGAGGAGGAGGAGGAGGAGGAGGAGGAGGAGGAGAGAGGGGGATGGGAGAGGAGAAGTGAGGAGGAGGAGAGAGTAGGGGCAGGGGATGGATGAGGTGAGGTAAGGAGAGAGAGGTGAGGAAAGGAGGGGAGACGGAGAGAAAGCGAGGAGAGAGAGAGCGGTTGAGGAGGTGAGGACAGGGGGAGGGGAGGAGGTGAGGAGAGGGTGAGGGAGGAGTTGAGGGGGTGAAGACGTGGTGCGCAGGAGAGAGGAGTTAAGGAGGAGGAGGTAGGAGCAGATGAGAGAGCTACGTCAGTGTAGAGGGGAATGTGTCAGGAGTGAGTCAGGAGTGAGTCAGCTGTAATGGAGTAATAATGAGGAGTAATTTATACATGAAAGGGATTTCTTCTGAATGAGCAAACACAAGAAGGAAGTGTGTGTGTGTATGTTGTGTGTGTGTGTTTGTGTGTTCCTGTATGCGTGCAAGTGTCTGCCTGTATGTGTGTGCCTGTGTGTGCATGTATGTGTGTGTGTGTGTGTGTGTGTGTGTGTGTGTGTGTGTGTGTGTGCATGTATGTGTGTGTGTGTGTGCATATGTGTGTGTGTGTGTGTGTGCCTGTGTGCATGCGTGACTGTGTATATGTGTGTGTTTGTGTGTGTGTGTGTGTCTGTGTGTGTGTGTGTGCCTGTGTATGTGTGTGTTTGTGTGTGTGTGTGTGTGTGTGTGCCTGTGTGAATGCGTGACTGTGTATATGTGTGTGTTTGTGCGTGTGTGTGTGTGTGTGTGTGTGTGTGTGTGTGTGTGTGTGTGCCTGTGTGCATGCGTGACCGTGTATATGTGTGTGTTTGCGTGTGTGTGTGTGTGTATGTGTGTGTGTGTGCATGCGTGACTGTATATATGTGTGTGTGTTTGTGTCTCTATGTGTGTGTGTGTGCTCACCAGTATTGAGGGCTCCAGGTCTACTGGGGAGTACGGCGGGGGTCCCTCCATTCCCCAGGGGGCCTCCTGCAGGATGTCGGGGGTGGGGAGGCAGATCTGGCGGGACACGATGAAGTGGACAAGCTCCTCGCTGGCCTGCGGGGGGAGGGGGAGGGGGAGAGAGAGAGAGAGAGAGAGAGAGAGAGAGAGAGAGACGCTTGATGATATTTTACCATCTCTAACTTAATACACTTCGTTTAAACGGCGCCCTCCTCAGTCGAACAACAACGACACGTAACATTTCTAACGCATCATGGGAAAAATAAGCACCAACAACACAACACCATCTAGCAGCAAACTATTATCTTGTTTGTTTGTCTCTTGTGTTCGCCTCAAATCGGACGTTTACTTCAGATTTGCAATCTCGCTGATTCATTTGTTGTTTGCTAAACAAAGTAAAAGCGCATTTATCCTTTCTTGTCTTTCCCTCTATCGTGTTTCGGCCGTTACGTCGGCTTCCTGTTTGTAACAGACGACCGCTGCGGCTGAACATCATCCAATCAGACGCGTCCCGGCCCGCGGGCGATAAACGCCGCGTCGCGCCGCACGTGAACCCCGGCGGCGGCGTGGCGGCGGCGGCGGCGGCGGCCTCTTATCTGCCCTTGGCCGGGTTTAGACGCGGCCTCTACCTCCGCACAGCGGCGATGGGATCGCGGGAGACGGTGAAGCGTTTTTGGGTCCCGGCAGATTAATGTGAGAAGGGCTCACCTCACACACCCGGCGTGTGGCTCACACACACACACTCCTCTCCCTGGAGGGGACCTGGACAGCTCCTTATTGTTTTACTGCCTGTTTTAATGTTTCTCCTCTCCTGTCCTCTCCTCTGTTCTCCTCTGGTCTCCTCTCCTCCTTAGTCTGTCCTCTCTTCTACTCCTCCTCTACTTTTTAGATAGTCTTCTTCTTCTTCTTCTTCTTCTTCTTCTTCTTCTTCTTCTTCTTCTTCTTCTTCTTCTTCTTCTTCTCTCCTGCTCCTCTACTTCTCTCCTCCTCTTGCTCCTCGGTGACTCTTTGTTTTCTTCCAGTGAGCTGCCTTCTACACTTATTCTCGCACTTCAACACAAGTAATCGAAGGCACACACACACACTCGCGTTCACGGATGCGCACAAGCACACACACACGCACAACACACACACACACACACACACACATCCACGTGATTGACTACACCATTCAACCCCACCCCCCCCCCCTCCTCCGAGACTCCTCCCGCTCCAGCCGGCACGGAGCTGACTCCTAAATTACCCGGTCCAGCTCGTTATCAGCTTAATTGAACTAATTTAATTGCTTGCAGCGCCAGTTCTTAATCTCTGACAGAAACTGCAGCCTCTGGGGCGGCCATCTTGGCTCCGCGGAGACCGGGAGCCAGCCAGACAGTCTCCTTTCCACAGGAACCCAGAGAGGCCGCACCGGCCGGCCGGCTGCCCCCCCCCCCCCCCCCCCCCCCCCCGCAAAACAGGCCAGAATTAACCACCATTACGCACATACACAGGCCGCCATTGACTGCAAGCGCGGCCCTGGCCGCAGCAGGACCAGCCCTCGGCTCGGCCCACTGGAGGACACCACAATTAAAACTATTAGCCGCATTAAGCACGGAGCCAGCAGTCAGCGACTAATGAGCCGCCATCACCACAATTACCAACAGTAAGCCCAGGGAGCCAGAACAGCCCCGCAGAACACATGTACAACTGGGCTGCTGCTGCTGCTTGTTGTTGTTGTTGTTGATGCACTTTTTGCTGTTTGTTCTGCCGTGTAAACGCTAGTATGTGTAACATACGAACATAACTTTTAGTTATGTAAGGGTGTTATACTAACATGGCTGCATTCGGTTCAGTGTATGGTAGTCATCATGGAGTACTTCATACTTTATGTTATGGTTGTTGTTTTTTTATTGATCAAAAAATGTATCACAAAAAAACAATCCCCAGATCATCAGGGAAGGAACATTTAAATCGACCCCCAAACATCTGTTGTCTCTGATTGGTTCAAATGAGTACCCGATGATGTCACTCGCCAGGCTATGCAATCACCTGGCACCAATTTGAGCCAATCAAAACAAAGTAATTGGTTAATGGTCTGGTTGTGTTGCTGTTTGTCATCGTTGGATTGAATTGAATTGTGATTGTGATGCTTTCTGCTCGATAAACAAATCAACAAATACCAAACAAACAACATAATGGGTATGTGCGTTGGACGTGTAGCTGATTGTAATCGTTGTATTGAATTGAAATTGTTTTTTCTCAATTCCAAAAATAAACGAAAAAAACGAATCATCGGTTAATGCCTGGCTGTTCATATTTGTTGTCTGACATTAAATTGTTACGATGCCGTTATCCGCTTGGCACGCGGGCTCTAGGCTCGACCTCTCACCTGTATGAGCAGGGCGGCGTGCTCCGGCGCGCCGTAGCGCAGGTCGTGGCCGTTGATGGCGAGCACGCGGTCGCCCACGCACAGCTGGCCGTCGCGCGCCGCCAGCCCGCCCTCCAGCAGGTGGAAGATGAAGACGCCGTGCTCCTCCGGGCGCCGCACCAGCTTGATGCCCAGCTGCTCGTCGGGCGCGCTCTTGCTCAGCACCACGTGCACGCTGTCGTCCCTCCCGGGCGGCGAGGACGCGGCCAGGTGGTGGTGGTGGTGAGGCGGAGGGTAGGCCCCGCCCCCGGCCGCGTCGTGGGCGTGGCCGTGGGCGTGCGCGCGGTAGCGGTGGCGCTGCTCGCGCAGCACGGTGAGCCGCAGGAGCGTGCACGGCTGCTTGAGCGCGGCCAGGGCGAAGCAGTGGGACACGTTGCTGATGTCGATGCCGTTCACCTGGCCAATCACAGCACAGCAGAGATTCACGGTCAGCTTCAACGGCAAAACTGTATTGTCCCGCAAGGGGTGATTACATCTTGAGTGAGCCAACCAGACTAGAGTTACGACGACAACAACAACAACACTACAACAGAAGCACGCATAACAAAGAGTATCCCAGGTGGCTATGCCAGAGGACTTCCTGCCATTTCTACCACACAATAAAAGCGCAGGAAGTAATCAAATAAATCAGCTCGGCTAGAGGGCTTTTATGTTGTAGAAATAACCATTAAATGAGGGGGAGGGGCTTTTATTTTGACATGAATCTTTGTTATCCACACATGAATCTGTTCCTTATTCTACGAGCAACGGAGGAGCCTGGAGCCCAGAGCCCAGGACCTGGAGCCCGGAGCCCAGGACCTGGAGCCCCGGAGCCCAGGACCTGGAGCCCGGAGCCCAGA
>JAOPHQ010003381.1:0-23308 GCA_030340625.1 Merluccius polli | reverse complement strand
CACAGGATAAAACCAGCCGTCACCACACACACTCCGGAGGAGACGCCACTGTCATGGCAGTGTGTTACATCTGCTCGGCTTGCACCAGCTTGCCGTTTCCAATAAATGGATATTCTCCAAACGTTACCTGGTTGTCGGAGGAGCCCAGCTCGGCATATGATATTTTAATAAAACATATATATATTGGTTCTAGTTCAGAGGGTTAGGTTTACCTACACCGCAGACGACCCATGGCAGTAGGATGTCTTTAACTTCAAGTTGATGTAAATGCTGCGACGATTGGTTCAATACCGTCCAGCGGCACCAAACGCCCGTCACTGTAAAAATGATGTCGTCGTCGTACAGCCAATGAGAGCTCGTGTTTACATCTCTGTAGATTCTCTCCTTTTACTTTTACCAGTCTCACAGTTGGTGCGTAAGCTCTAAATGAAAGGCTTGTTTTTCTTAAAGTAGCGTGGGAAATGAATTGCGTAAGGTAAAAAGGAATAAGAAATGAACACGAAAAACAACTAACGAAAGGGATTATTTAGACGTCCTTTTAAACGAGTGTTTAAAAAAGCCATTATTAATTGACTCATTAAACCAGCGTTTTAAAAACATTGTTTTATAAACCGTTTTAAAATAGCATTTAAAAGCAGTTTAATGGTTTTGTAAATCCAACTATAAATGTCTTTTTTACGTGTCTATTGAATATTTTTGTCCACTCAGCCATAAAAAATCATATTTGATACACGTTCTTAATAAGCGGTCCTTTAAATGGGTAAATTATTAAAATATGCATTAATTCTTTACGTGGCACAATTCTTCCTCCATAGACAAACTGTCCTCAGTGCTCAAACGAGAGAGAGAGAGACAGACAGAGAGAGAGGAGAGAGTGAAAATGTGAGATATCAAGAAAAGGACGGCACACAATCTGAACAGGGCTACAGTTGAAGGGTAGAAGGAAGAACCCAGCAACCAGGAATAGCGGTGGGTGGATCCACAGCAGAGCCAGATCAGGCGGGGCGAGCTGCAGGGCTGTGTTCCCCACAGTGTGGCTGTGCATGGCTAATACACAGGGGGCTCCCAGGGCTTCCTGGAGAGCAGGGGACCCAGCACGCCCAGACCAGCCCGGGCTGGTCAAGCCGCGGCTCCCAGCCCCCATCCGTCCAGGTGCCCTGGGACTCCATTACAACCCTGATGGACAGGGAATGGAAAACCCATCGCGGGGATGTGGGGACAAGAGGGAAGGCCATGTATTGGCTGTAGGTGTTACACCGACAGGCAATCTGCCGTGATGAAGAGGCTCTCTCCTGCCCGTGGGCCCTTCAGGGGCTCCCTCACCATGTCCTCCAAGCGTCCCCTTCAAGCCCCGCAGCAGCCAAGCCGCATGCAGGGCACGTGTCGTAGTGACCAAAACAGAATGCCCCGCTGCAACTCCTCGTGTTTTTGTATTTTATTTTTTTGGTCTCCTCCTCATCCTTTCCCTGGCTCTCTTGCCTCACTCTGTAGTCTTCGCCACTCACCCACGTCCTCCGTACCTATCTGCCTCTCTCACGCCACCCCAACCAGGGGGGGAGGGGTGGGGACGGAGACAGAGGATGCAGGACCCTCATCGTCCCGGGGGAGAGATAGAAGAGCAATATGGCCTGAACTGCGGTCAGGATGTCATTTAAGATTTCCTTTAGGTTCAGCGGGTTTCCGTCGGTTCAACACCAGTTTGGGCATTTTCTTTTGTTGCAGGAGTGTGGGGCTCAGAGAGGTTTAAGGCTAGCTGTGTAGCGCACAGTCCCCAGGGTCGGCCCCGCGGTCTCTCATAGAGAGCCGTTATGGTTCTGCCCTGCGTGTATTGGGGAATTAGACGTTGTATGAAGAGGCTGCCAGGGAAACTAAGAGCCGAGATCTATAGATGGTTACAGAACTATAACAGGTTAAGGCTGTGTGAAAAACAAGAGATCCTTCTCACGATGGGCCTGTGCCCGAGAGAGACGGTATTTTTTTTATCGATTGCCTGCCGGAGACTTGGCCTGGGTTTCCTCTTTTTGCTTCTTGTGACTCATCTTTGGGGCCGTCTGCGCTGACACACAACCCAGCGAGTCGGGACGCCATTATGTTTATTCCACTTCTTACAGTTTCCCCCCGCTTCTCTCCCACTCCAGATTCCCCCACGGTCACTAGTAAAATGTTTCTGGTATTTTATTTGATCTAGCCTGTAGTTTATTGCTAATTTTAGCAGGTCTGGGCCGGGCAGCGGATCTAAGGGTAGGGAGTCATTTCATTTTTATTGAATTATATTATAATTGACTGGCAACATATGTATAATAATCCTGATGAGAAAATGTCAGATTTGTGTGTTTGTATTTGTGTGTGTGTGTGTTACATGTTTGGGTATATGTGTGTGTGTGTGTGTGTGTGTGTGTGTGTGTGTGTGCTTACATGCGTACATGTGTTTGTGTGTGTCTTTTTGATGTGTATCAGTTTGTCTCTTTTAAACAGGCGCGATACGCCGTAATGCAGTAGGGAAAATCCTCCTGCACAGAAACAATTGAACAAAGTTGAATCCATCCCTACACTCGCTTGCTTTGTTATCGTAGGAGGGTATCCGTCTATTCGTCTGAATACGTGTGACTCCTGGGTTTATAATATCTCTTTGAAAAGATCGAAGGAGAATTCCATATGCTAGCATCAGACCCATTCACCTTCGCCCCCATTTCATGTTATACTCAATGCAGCAAACCGCTGAAAACACTCTCCGACGCGCTCCTCCTCAGGATAGAATAGCGAATAGCGAGCCAACAGTTCAGACGAGACCGCTCGCATCCGCTGCGATACCCGCTGGCGTGGCTCACGTGTCTGTGTTCTCTCCCCGACCCCGCGTAGGTGCCGTACGGTGAAGGTGGCTCCCGAGGATATTCTGAAGGTCCAGTTCCCCCGGTTCACCACGCTGGACCTGAGACCCACCAACACCGACATCAGCCTGGCAGTGGCTGGCCTTCTCACGTTCTTTCAACAGTACAACCGCCCTGCCTCATCTGCGCTCAGTCCGACTGTAAGTATAGTACCGGTAATGCCATACAGCCCATGATCGTATAGGTGGTGATCATGTATTCACGCCTTTTTCCCCTCCCTGGAATATTTTTTGTATATTTAGGTAATGTGCAGTAGGGCTGTCAACGAATATTCGAAATTCGAATATATATTCGAATAGTTTTTAAAAACAGGACATTCGAAGGTGAAAATTAATAGTTCGAATGTGGAATAACACACTCGCGCCAGCCGCGGCGCATTCTTTTTGCTTTGCGAGTGGGGCGGTAAACTTCAATTTAATGTTATATTTGTTTCAATCACTGATTGAAGCCTGCCACATTTGGGACATGAGTCGGGATTGCTTGCACAAAAACTCTTGATCAGCACTCAGCATTTGTTTATTGCTGTTGTTTATTTAAACCAGTATGGCGCAGAGAGAGTGAGGGGGGAGCGAGAGGGCGAGGCGGAGAGCGAGGTCTGCGGTCCTTGGCCATTAGTTCCAGGGGTTGAAATAAGGCTGTTTTACTCGCCAAATGCGAGTTACTTTTTGTATTTGTCGAGTAATTTATGAAGACCACTCGCCACTCTGGCGAGTAATCTAAAAATTTGGCGCGATTGCCGCGGACCCGCCAGCAACGGACCCGCTAGCCCGCGGACCCGACGCGCGCAGCACCCACCGCCGTCTATAATCCCGAAGCTCCCCCCGGTCAACAATCGCTCAGCGATTGCCGCGGACCCGCCAGCAACGGACCCGCTAGCCGCGGACCCGACCCGCGCAGCACCCGCGTAGCACCCCCCCCCCCCCCCCCCCCCTGATTAGTTCATTTACTTATTGTGGGTAGGTAATATGTTGCCAAATAGCCTATGTTTAAACTTAAATAAACGACCTATACAAGTAGTTATGTCTCGTTGTATTAGTTTGTCCTGTTATTGACGTAATGCGCAAAAAGCCGCAAATATAGATATTCGAATATATTCGAATATGTGGTTTTTTTAGAGGGAATATTCGAATGTCATTTTTGAGCAATTTTGACAGCCCTAATGTGCAGATGGTTCATTGACTGCATGATACCGTAAAAACACTTATTTCCTGCACCAAACAGACATGCTCACACACACACACACGCACGCACGCATATATTAACACTTCCACAACATGTGCTTTGGCAACAGATGTAGGGCTTACCATGGTGCCCCTGTGTGCCACACACACACACACCGCCACACACACACACACACACACGCCCCGGCGGCAAGCAGATGCTACAGTCCACAGCCTTCGCTGCCACGTGGCTGCGCCTCGCCGCGCGCACAGTATTGTAAATATCGGAAACAATTACCGTGAACGATTGTATTTCTCCATCTGTTCGGTCGTCGATTATCTTGCTTTAGCGATAAAGAACAATGACTTACGAACACGCCCCCCCCCCCCCCCACACACACACACACACACACACACACACACACACCCACTGTCAATTAGTCAGCCCTGGAGAATTGTATCTTCAGTCGTGTGAAGTCCTTGTTCACACGCCCGTCTTCAAACCACACCTGCCGATGAGAATGTCATGGTCGGGAAAAAAACAACAACAGAAGAATTAGTGGCAAAGGTGACAGCTGCAGGAGCAATCAGCCGTCCTGTGTGATCCAACTCACAGTTACTTACCGCTACTAGTTAGCTGTAAGAACGTGTGACTTCGGCATGAAAGAAGAAAGAAGATCCCTCCCTCTGATGTTTTATTATTTTTTTCTACAAAATGGAGAGGGAGATTACATCTTGGCTCGTTCCCACCCTCTCGCTGCCTTGTCAGGAGTAATTACGAGTCTTTGGACAAAGTCACAGTGACCGGAGGTGGCAACTGCTAACCTTTTCCTCATCAGCCCACAGCTTTGATGGAAGAAAAGAGTCCTGAGAGATCAGGTTATTTTCTCTCTCTCTCTCTCTCTCTCTCTCTCTCTCTCTCTCTCTGTCAGGCAGGACACAGATGGCCCTGCAGTGCTCTGAACGAACCCATCCTTATTGTTTCAGTCCGTCACTGATCAACTTGTCAATGCTCCCTCAATGGAGTACTTTGAACTATTCTGAGTGGATTGTTTGCTAATTTAGTGTGCGGGTAAAAGTATAATCCTTACAGTAAATGTATACATGTTTAAAGAGCGATCTGTGAAACCATTCACACAATTCTGTAGCATTATTTTAAAAAAGGATCGCGGATAATGAACACAAATCATTGTCATTAGCGAGTTCCCAGCAGAAACCTGGTAAATTGAAACTTTCTATTTGCCAATAGATAAATTGAAGATGAGCCCAGCATAACTCAAGATTAATACTGGAAAACAACCGCAGGGGTCATGAAACACATCATTAGTATTTCCTCTCAGGTGTACGGGATGCTGTCACTCACTCATTCGGGTGACATTTCAACCCATGGAGATGAGGCGTACATACCGCTATGACGGGAAGCTGCTCTGAAAGAGTTCAGCGTTTTAGGCATAACCTGTTTATAAGTGTTTTGAAAAAATAGCGCCTGCGTGTCCCCCACTTTCAGTGACTTTTCCTTACGTAATTCTGTCTGCGGTGGCTGGTGTCTGTGTGTGAAACTCGCTGAGGGTGAAATGCCATAAACAGAAAATGAAATCAATGCATTTAAAAAAGCAAGGACGGAAATGAATGGAGAGAGCAGCAACAAAATGAAAACGAAAAAGTGCAGGTGAAAACAAAAAAGCCAAAACAAAGACGACTCCCCAATAGCTTCTTGTGAAGGCTGAAGAGGCTTTGAGAGAGCTGCAGGGAAGTAGGATGTAACCAGGCCAGGAAATGACATTGCTGTTGTGATTGTCACCCCTGCACTTTTGGTTATTCCCCTTTATAGCTGCTAATGGCAACAGGCCATGGATCTGGAAAGTGCATTGTGTGCATGGATGTGTGTGTGTGTGTGTGTGCATGTGTGTGTGTGTGTGTGTGTGTGCGCTTGCGTGCGTATGTATGCCTGTGTATGTGTTTACGCTTTAGCGTGTGCACGTATTTTTCGCATACATGCGGGCGTGCGTGTGTGTGTGTACACCTGTGTGTGCGTGTATGTGCGCCTGCCTGCGTGTGCTAGCGCGTGTGTGCGTATGCCTGTGTGCCTGTGTGTGCGTAAGCCTGTGTGTGTGCGTGTGTCTTTGTGTTTTAACAAAGTCTGTGTTCAGCAGTGGCATCAGCTCAAATTTCACTTTGGCCCTCTCTCCAGCCCAACGTTCCCTGTGTGCTTGCAGGCCCCTCGGTCGGCTGCTTGCTGGCTGGCCAGTATCTCCTCGGCATGTGCCGGCCTCATTAATCACACAGTTCGGTGACAGCCTAATAGAGCGTGGCCGATTCATGAATATTTTCAAGCCATGACTGTGGAGGCAGCGGTGGTGGGGGTGGAGGTGGTGGATCTGTGCCCAAAGGCAGGGACCATACCAGGACAGACATTAATCTAGCGAGCCCCCCCCACTGCTGGAGCCCGGTGTACTACCAGCAGCAGCTGTACTGTAACTCTTCCTGTCTAACCAGGCCACGCTCCGCCGTGCCAAACAGGTAAGAACAAGGCAAGTGTTGCTCAGCCAAGTGCTCACTGTTGGCTGCTTGTGTAGTGGTGAAGAAATGTAAATGAATGATGTGATTAGTGTCCCTGCCAGGAAGTAGAATTGTTTAATAGTGTTAAAATACAGGCAAAAGCTAATGATTGTTCAATGGTAAAGAAGCATAAAATGGTAAAAACCAGTCCAGTGTGAATTAGAAAACCATAGTCAAAGCATAGAGTAGTATGAAAAAAAAATTATAGTAGTGGGGAGACAGATAGAAAAGCACAGCCCCCTCTGGTTTTAGGGCAAGGGACAGCCAATAGATGCCCTCTGATCTTGACCTCCTTTTGACAGGTTTTGGGATGCAAATAAGAGCCAGACCATGTAGTGCTTTAAAAGTAATTCAAAGGATTTTAAAATCAATTCCTTGTTTATACTTGGCAGTCAGTGCAGGGACATCACAGTGTTGGGGTGATGTGACACCTATGTCTGGACTTAGTTAAAAGCCTCGGCTTCAGCAGTTATGTCATGAGCAACGGTAATGTCACCACTTTGGATTCCGGGAACGTGTTTTAAGAGATTAGCTAGATCAAACAGCATTAAAGACCTCCTCCACACATTTTTTTATTTTTTTCATTACAGTTAAATCCTTTTGAATGCATGACTTTGGCTGCCCAGTTCTAGGCTGCCCAGTGCTACGCTGGAGAAGGTCTGGGTTCCGCGTTGTTTATGGAACCTCGTTTTCACTGGAATCTAAGATGGTAGTGGGCATATTAGAGTCACAATTTGTGACATCAGACGATTAAACTAACCATAGGCCATTATGCGTGGATATGCAGATTTTGTATGTGACTTACTCCAAGAAGAGTGGGCAGGGGTTGTGAGCTGCAATTTTTGCAAAACTAGCCTATTCATATCCGACCGCTGGTATTCTTTCCAAGGGTAAAGGTTTAGAGATGCTGCCAAGCTATTCTTTTCTCGTAGTATATTCAATATTTTAAGTTGATCAATATTTGACTAGTTAGTAATGAATATGGAATAGCTTTTTAGGGGTAACAATTTGTGGCATGGGAGGTCTCGGTAAGAAAGAGGTGTATTTTTGTGAGAATATGTCAGAAAATATACACACTACTGTTCTAAGGAATAAACCACGACAGGCTGTCCCATTATTGGATAATAATGTACGACCGAGGCATGCGGCCGAGGCATAGCCAAGGTTGAAGCCACTGTGGTTTATTTTGCTTATACCACAGTTACCAACTGTGATAAGTTACTTTCATCTATAATATTATTGGGTTTTTATCGACTTAATCAGCTGAAATTAGAATATTCTTCTGTGGTCCTTTGAGCAGATTGTTTTTGTGTTGTCAAGCAACATCTGGTCAATAGTCGTATTTGACCATTGTCGTTAATGTTGGATTTGTAGCGCTTTAAGTCTGAACTGTTAAAAGGCAGATGTGTCCCGTTATAAAATAATGCACACCCTTGGAACGTTATTGACAGATCAGGATCAAGTATTTAACAATGCTGTGGGATAATGAAACACAGTGTTCCCCTGGAAACAACCAGTGCTGTCATCCTTGTCATGTCTGGAGAATACAATGTGTCTGCCATTTTGTGACCTCTGAAACAAAAGTCTTTACTAATGATGCGCAATTCAATTATACATATTTATGATGCGTTGTCAACCACTATAAAACAAATTAAGTGTTTCCCAAATGTAAAGTCACTGGTGACAAAAGCTGCGTTTCCACCAAAAAAGTACCCAGAACTTTAAGTCCCAGGAACTACTTTTCAAGTAGTAAAATGTTCCTTAAGCCCATTGTTGTCTGCGAAAAAAAAAGAGATTTTGCATTTTAATAATGAACGTAGGCTAGTAGCAGCTATTTCAATGTTTAAACAAGGCCAAATTACACCAAAAAGCTCTACCTACTATCGGCATAAGGTGCACAGCATAAAGCAGATGGCACATACAACAAAGCCCGAAGCACATTATAGTGAATGGCACCGACCACATACACTACAAACCACCACAGTGGCCAATTATTTGGGCATCTTTTAATGACATGTTTGCCGAACAAGTCAGAGTAATGATCAAGGAAGTGGGTCAGCACACCCACACTAAACGATGCACAACACTTGTTTCAAAGTTCCACTGATCTGTTCTCACATTGGACTAATGTGTCTTGCCTGTAGGCTGAGTCTCCCTGCTGGGTTCGACACAACAGGCAAGAGACAAACCAGTGATGGACCAAATAATTTTTATTTACACGGCTTGAAAAAGACATACAGTCAGAAATAGTCTTGGCAATTGTTAAAGGCCTGCTATCTCTGGTATATTTGGAAAATATGGATTTAGAAGAGGGATAATGATGAGGCATGACATTTTCAATTTTCTGAATGATGCAAGGTTGCAAATTGGGTCTCGGGTTTGTACACACAATTTGTTAAAAAGCCATTTTGTTTAGATCATGTTGTCGCGATAAGGCACATTGGGGCTTAACCGGGGCTCTGAGGTCTGTTGTGCGTGTGTGTGTGTGTGTGTGTGTGTGTTTATGTCTCTGGGCATTGCATGGGAAGTGACTGTTTGATATGTGAAAAATTCCTGACACACACACATAGACTTGACACACACAAAAACACAAAAACTATTTTGCTTCATGAAGCTGACTGTTCACATTGTTATTTTTTGTTTCCTTTTTGAGTGAAATGTTCTTTGCCAGAATCACAGTACTGTAGCAATTGGAGACAGAGTGAGGTTTGTGAAAGGCTCTTTTTTGTGTAGTTGTGCATTGTTAAAATAAGATGTTTTGATATGTCTTGAGTTCAGGCAAACAGACAGACAGGCAAGCAGATAGAGATATAAAGGCAGACAAAGCTACCAACTTTTAAGCCTGACACTAGTGATACGGTAATAGTGGCCATTATTGTGTTGTTTCATGTGCTGAAGGCATAACTAGCCAAGAAGGCAACTGTAATGATTGGTATATCAAAGTTGTTTCTTTCCGTTAGTTGGAAAGTCTGCTCTCTCCACAGCAAAAGGCACATCTCGTTCCGCTGTGTGTCTAAACGGGTGCATTTCTTTGACTATGAAAGCGAAGTTATAGCCTCAGGCAGGGGAGCCACCAGAGACTTGGGGCCCCATGACAAAAATATATTTGGGCCCCACTAAGTCAATACAGCACATTTTCTGTAACCACACCTTGCTATAACTAAATCTAAACTTAATCTATTCAAAGTTTAAAATAACTACACTTGTAGCCTTTCAGCTCTCTTGTAGTACAATTTGTACTAGACCAGACCGTGAGCCTTGAAATTATGCACATGCAACATTGAGCATCGGATTCAATCTAGAATATATTTGCTAAATACCATAATTCAGAGTGCAAATTAATGTTTAAAGGTACCTGTGTGTAAGAATCAGAAATTCCTTCTCATTGCTGGCCCTTCTCGGGCTCATGCATTCAGAGCACTGGACTGCGGGCTCTGTGAGTTGACACAATAACAATCCTAAACTATTGTTAGTTATAATTGTAAATAACATGGTACAAATGAAAAGGTTACGAAAGAACAGACATTTTTGCCATTATCCGTGCTTAGACGTCACTTCATTCCTTTTTCCCGGCAACATCAGTTCAATTATAATGGAAACAAGTGACCTTGTTCAGTGAATATGTCGTCCCCCGCATGAAACCTGATTATTTGTTCATTATATAATCATTGTCATAGACGTGAAGGGACAGGTAGGCAAGTCCATCTGTCAATGAAATAGTTAACTTTATAGACAAAATTTTAACCAAATAGTCAACCTCTTTTGACTATTTTGTATATTTTGCAGTGTAACTTCTGTAATGTAACAGTAATGTGATGTACTATAACCTATGATGTAATGATTACATTAAACATGAGGTCTGAATCATCGAGGTGATTCAAAAATTGGACTCATTTAGATTGACTAGAAAACAAAACCTAATGATAGATGGCAGTGTATGTGTATTGGTGAACAAAATTACTCACAAACTAACATGTCTCTTAGGCTGTGGTGTGAATGACCTTGATACAGTTGGTCAGAGCGAATCAATGTCCCCACCCAATTACATTTCTGGTGGACAATTAGTGTATAAAACCAGAAGTTGCTCAAAGAAAGGTAATTATCTGCAATCAATTTTCAATGGAGCTGGAGAGGAGAAAGTACAAACTAAGTGAAAAAGTGAACATGTTTAAATATATTAATATATTTTACCTGTAGTGTAGTACGACATGTAGTATTGCACTAAAAATATCACGATAGATTTAGCAAGAAGCATTTATGCATATTGCTCGAGACATTCTCCGCAAGAGATTGTCAATGGAGCTGGAGCTATGCTAGTTTGGAAAACCATTGATTAGAGATTTATTTGTTCTGCTTTGGATTAATGCATGAAATAAAGTTATGTATGGATTCAGACAACCTTCTTGCTCTGCCCCCACACATTGTTACATTTTTGCATGACTCAGTAAATGCCCAAGAAGACGATGTTATGTAAAAGCTATTCGGTCAGCCACCTTGTCATGGCTGACGAGGAAACAAAATTGTTTACTGGAGGAGAGAACAGCTGACCAGCACATCTACTCTCCTACGCTAATCAGTTGCATAAAGTTGGGCATGGTTCGCTGAGGTCCTCAGCCACCAGCAGGCTGTCCAGGACCAAAGCGGGATCGATTCTCTCGGGGAGTTCCTCCTGTCAGAGTGCCAGGAAGCCGGGTCGCTCTTGTCTCTCACCCACTGCACCAACATGCTCCCTCAGCAGCCGCAACAGTAGTGCCAGGCGCCGAGGGGGAATCGGCCTCCTTCCAGCAGAACCCCAGGACCGCCCACCTGGGACGACCTTCAACAATCTTTTTCCTTCCCTAATAAAATAAAAAAGACTGAACGGTATGTCCTTTAGACCAACAGCGCCCTGTGACTGTTGTGTGTCACGCTTCGGCGACTACCTTGCCCTTCCCTTCCCCATTTTTTTTACCAACGTGGATGGACAGCACAGTGAAGTCGAGACACCCCATTCAGTTCAAGCACCGTCTCCCGCTTTTTATGGGGCTGGTGGAGACGAATCTGCGGGACCCCGTTGTGAACACGGCTCTAGCAGCGGAAGTGGATGGTCTCTTGGAGAAGGGAGCCCTCTCTATTGTTACCCCCCTCGAGTTACACCAAGGGTTTTACTCCTACTCAGGGGAGATGAGACTCATGTTGGATCTCTGCATTTTCAACAAGTCAGTTGCAACGAGGAGATTCAGAATGCTCACAGTCAGAGCGCTGCTCTGGTGTGTGAGAGTAGGCGATTGGTTCACATTCAGAGTTCAAGGATGCTTACTTCCACGTTCCTATTCTCAAGGCTCACAGGAAAAGTATCCACTTCACCTTTATGGGCGTGGCTTACAAATACCATTGCTTGCCATTTGGTTACTGGGGCCACTCAGGCATCAAGGAAAAAGTGGTATTTTTTATCTCGATGATTTACTGATTCTGAGCCACTCAGAGGAAGTGGTGAGAAGAGAGGTCATTGCGGTGATAGAGCACCTCTCCTTCTTGGGCTTTGCCATCAATTTGGAGAAAAGCTCTCCGCTTCCCTGCCGTCAGCTGGTCTACTTGGGACTTTCCCTAGACTCAGCAACTATGACAGCGACACTCTCGCCTCTACGGCGAGATGCCCTCCTGTTGGCGCTTACCCGTATTCGCGTTGGCAGATAAGTGACGGTGCTGTCTATCATGCACCTATTGGGGCTGATGGCAGCTGCCTTCTGCTCCCGCTGGAGGTTTGCTCGGCAGTGGTGGTTTGCTTGCCAGAGGTTGGATCCCAGGCAACACAAACTCAAGGTTCTCACCGTACCCTGCTCGGTGGCAACCGTCCTGCACCAACGTCGTCTTCACAGATGCCTCGTTGACGGGTTGGGTGGGGACGTGCCTCTCTCACTCGGTCGGAGGCGAGCGGCTGACGCCCCCTGCTGCTCACATAAATGTGTTGGAGCTCTCCATAGTACTGAACGTGTTATTACATTTCTCTCACCTGGTGCATGGCCGCCACATTCTGATCAGAGCAGACAGCGGATATAAACAGACAGTCAAGGCTGTCAAGCTCTGGCTGTGGGCTCATCAGAACCTGCTCAGTTTAAGAGCCCTACACATCATGGACGTCCCGAATTCCGGGGCAGACCTCATGTCTTGTGGGAATCCCCGCCGAGACGATTGGTGGTTACTTCCTGATATTGTCAGACTGATCTGGCAGAGGTTTGGGATGGCTCAGGTGGATCTGTTTACATCCAGAGAAACAACACCCACTGCAAGATGCGGTTCTCTCAGCCTGCGGGATCTTCCTCCGTTGGGGGTAGATGCGATGGCACACACACCGTTACCGTGGGCACTCCTGTATGCTTTCCTGCCACTTTAGCTGAATCACCCTTTTCTCAAGAGGATCAGACAGGAGAGGCTATCGCTCATTCTAGTAGCCACAAAGAGTCGATCATCTCTGTGGTTCCCAGAGCTAGCAACGCCCTCGTATGTGACACTGTGGCTGGTGCTGGTCAAACCGGACGGCGATTTCACCACCCACACGATCTGTCGGGCGGTTGTTGGTTTGTCTTCTCAGAGGTTGATTCTGCAGGGCAGAGGGATTGCCAGCACAATTCAGAGTGCCCACGCCCCTTCCACCTCCTCTCTCTACACAGTGAAGTGGGGCGCCAACAATCATATTGTCCCATCCTGTTGTGAGGTGGGAGGCGTGCTAAGTCCCTACCGGAGAAGGGCGTGGCTTTCTCCACTGTAAAAGTCTACGGCTGTCGTGCAGCCGTGTCGACACGTAGGCTGTGACGGTAAACCGGTTTTCAGTCATCCCCTGATCAAGAGATTATTGTGATGGCCTAGACATGTGAAACCTGTATGCTGACACCATGCTGGGATCTTCCCACCGTTTTGTGTGGGTTATCTAGGGAGCCCCGCCAAGCCCCGTCTTTTAAGACAGCGATTTTACTTGCTTTGGTTTCTGCCAAACAATCCGGTGAGCTGGCTGCTCTGTCCCATCAGCCCGAGCTACCTGCTGCTTAACGAAAACATTCCTCCCCAAAAACATTGGTAGAACTTTTTCAGTCGAGGGATATTATGTTACAGGTTTTCCACCCTCTTCATTCGAGTGTTCAGGTCCACACAGCAGCTGTTTGTGTGTCATAGTGACGCTGCTAAGGGCTGTACACTCGCAGCTTTTATCTCGCAGGTGTTGGCTTAGCCTACACCAGGCAAGGCTTGGTGCCACCGCTGGGTGTTAGAGCTCACTCTACACAGGGTGTGACCACTTCTACGGCTTTGCTCAAGGATGTGGCAGTGGAAGACATTTGTGCAGCGGCGTCATGGTCTCCCCCAAGCCCCGCTTTTACACGCTGGACATGACCAGGGGCTCTATCGGCCACTCTGTGTTGGAGTCGGGAGCACAGCTCCTAACTCCTCACATGGCGTAGGAATTGGCTTGTTACTCTGAGATGTTACGATTCATAATGTTGCTCTTCGCTTAGGCCTATACCTCCCTTCGCTTAGTGGTATCCCTGTGCTACATTGGGATTAAGATATTATTTGCTGTGGTTATGGGTTTTAACCGGCATGAATATCCTGTCCTCTAGCCACTGATGTTGTTTTGGGTATGTCATCCCTGTCTTATGTACGCTTTGCCAGTCAGAGATCTCTATCCTGTGTACCATATTCATCAATCTGCGTGTTTCTAGGGGAATTACGTTTTTTATTATGGCTGTTTTGTTTTGCACATACATTGCTTCTTGAGTCCAGTGTGCCCCAGGACTTTGGTCCAGCAGAGGTATATTAATTGGGCTCTGCTCGCAGCTTTAACTTCGCCTATAAGGCAAAGCCTAGACAGCGTAGCCTAGATGGCGTAGCCTACATGAAATAGAACAAAAGTTATGTTATTATAACTCTAGTTATATGAGTATAGGCATAGCCGTCTAGTTTCCCACCTGCTGTACCCTCCATTGCTGAAAGAATAGCATGGAGGACGAGTGCCGCTCTACATGGCCTTATATGCACGGTGCCGTGGGATATGTGGGCGGGGCCCACGTTGGTTGGTACATTGTTGAAATTTCAGTGCACGGGAGTTAGGGCTGAAACGATTCCTCGAGTAATTCGAGTACCTCGAATACAAAAAATGGTCCGAGGATTTTTTTCTGCCTCGAGGAATCGTTAGTTTAATAGAGCGCAACAGTGCGGTGCCGTCGAGATTTTGATTAAAAGCCATTACGTCGTAATCATACAATGTATACTTACAACCGGCCGTTTTATTGTGCAATGATAGGATAGGCAACTTTAGTAACCAAAAACTAAAGGAAGGTTTCAAGAAAACAAGTTTTATTCGCGATGTCATTTAGAAGGACTGCATTACCCACAATCCTAAAGTGTAACACGACGTCTTTGATTGGTGGAGCTCGCTGTTACCATGGAAACGTTTACCTACGAAAGTCAAGGCGTCGATTACTGCTACCACTGAACTCGATCGTTTACCACAGAGCAACCATGATTTCCCTTAGACTCATGGAAAGTTAGAGTTGTTGTTAGAGCTGTAGATGAAATGAGCTGTACATATTGAAAAATATGTTGATATAGAATATACGATGATATATGATTAAAAACAAAATAAAAATATATGATATAGCAGTGTTGTATAGTAATTTGGGTAGTATAAAGCCTAGGAATACATAATGTTGAATGAATACGTAACTAAAATCACATGTATTAAAAACGAGAAACGTTATTACCTTATATAACCCATTATATAACACTCTGTCTTAGCCGACACACATTTGGAATCGGCATTGTTGGACGCGCGAGCGGTGATTGCAGTCAGGACTGTACCATGTCGATGACAACACTATATACACTATGAAACACTATACATACACACACAATATATGACACAACTTTTATTAAAAATATAAACACTATAATAATTACAAAGGTGCAAGAAGCACGCTAAACTATCGGGTTGGAAGTTGTCGGAAAGGGTTCGCAATGGTTTATGGGATGAGTTCACTTGTTCACAAAATAATGTACACAGTCTTGTACCTTTGCCTTTTCTTCCGTTTTCCAAATTCTTTTTATGCCCGAATCAAACATAATATGGTCACGACTACCATTGGCTTATTGGTTAAAGGCTTAATACTATTTTTATAAGGATTCTACGAAAAGTGGACGAGATAAATGCATGGGAAATTTACTTCCGGCACCGTTGCTGTTAAAAAGGGGCGGTCACTGTTACGCTCTATTGAGCGGAGGACCGGAGACAAGGTAATATTAACGTAGCAAATCAGTTTGATCAACGTTAATGTATTTTACGAACATAAACGCCTGCCTTGCAGAGGGCTAGGTTTTTGTTAATTATGACTGACTACTGTCAAGTTTGTGGTTAGTTTATTACGAGCGTGACGACATGACTTCATAGAGGGTTGATTTAAAATTTAAAAGGACAGCGCTGATGAGTCTAGATGGAAATAAAAACATAATAAAGTTAATTAAGCAGTTGTAAAATTTAGTCAACTACTACGTAGCTGGTCACAGTGTGTCTCACTCTATTGATTATGTGTGTGGTTATTGTGTTCCAATACAGTAGTTGTCTTAATTGTACACTGCAAAAAGACACTGCAAAATAAATGCCTTATGTTTTTGATAACTTGAAAGTAATGTAATTTTATTTATTTTTGATATCTTGAAAGTAATTTAATTTAATTTATTTTTGTTATCTTGAAAGTAATTTAATTTTATTTGTGTTTTACTTATTCTTATTTATGTTAGCAGTTGCCTCTTTGATAATGTTTCAAGACCAGAAAATACTTGCTAAATAAAAACAGTTGATTCTAAAAAAGGAAACCAATTGGTCATTCATTATTAAGTGAAATATGTTATTTTCTCTTGTGTATTCATAATTGCTCTTTAACCAAGCAACAATACGTTTTATCCGATTACTCGATTAATCGATGTAATTTTCAGTAGAGTACTCGATTACTAAAATATTCGATAGCTGCAGCCCTAACGGGAGTGCACGCACGGGGCAAGCCCATCCCATAGGGTGAAGCCTACAATCATAGAACTAGATTTATAATGTTAACTATTGTTTCCGTTCTCTGCTCATGCTTTTCCCTTCAACCAGCTTTTTCAAATGTTTGCTGAGGTCTCAAGTTGAAGCAATGTGTGAAGTTGTATTTGGTTTGATTCTCACAGGTTTATTTCACACTATAACATACCACGCACATTAGATGAATATGCTATATGGCAAATTAGCTCCATACCCTTCAGAGGGTCTGGTAATATATGGATGTGAAATCACTTGTCGAGAGTTCCTGGGACTGCTGTGATTATTTTAGCTATACTTTAATCAAGCTAAATCCCAATCAGATGTCAATTTGTCTGTCAGCATAGGTTCACATACAAGATACATTGCAAGAATGCACCTCAGTGTTTAATTGCTTCAACAATCCACTAAGCAAAACAGTTATTAAGGGCAATCAGTTAAATTGTTTTGTAATATAATTATTTACAGGAAATTAGTGAGAAATGAAGCACCAAAATAACAATCATATTAGTGAGCAATTTGTTAGTTAGTAATATAGCATACAATAAGTCTACAAATATTTGCAGAAGCAATTGACATCTGCTAACATGACATGCATAGATTGAATTACTTTTCATTTTGTGTTTGTGCGTGTAGATCTGGGACATAAACATAAAAAAATAAAAAGGAGAAACCTTTGCTACATTATCAGGTGGCATTGATCATAAGTTTGATTCCCAACAGAACAAATCAATTTTATAACCAAATCATTGATTTGTTTAACATTCAGTTTGAGGTGGCAAAGTCAAGATGTTTTTCTAGTGCAACAGGCTTGGCTGCCTGTTGAGTGGGACAACCAACCATCTTCTCGAATATCATTCTCCAATTGGGGGATAGGGATCACTACGAGTGTAGTCTTTTTGGGGGGTTTGGTGTAGTAGAACATTCATAAATCCATAAGGCTCACATTTCTGCAGGGGTTCAGTGTTCATGACCAAGCGACCTTTACCGCTTCCAATTCCAACCAAGATGAGTAGTTGTGTCCGGGATCGACCCCACAACCCTCTGGGACCCTCGAGCAAGCACGCAAGTCACTAGGCTATATATGTTCCCCCCGAAAATGTCCTGCTATATCGAGTTTAAGAATTTTACTTAGATTAAATCTTGACAAGTCCAGTCCAAGAAAACAGTTTGAGTTTGAAGAATAGTTTTGCAGGTGTTACGAGTTCATAGCCAAATCCCTAGACCTATTACCACCTTTAACATCCAATACGATTGAACGGATAAACACTGGGGTATGTAGATGTAAATATGTAGACTGACTGAAATGTCGTTGAGGACGTCTCAAAGATTGTTGTGTATTGACTCTGGGTTCATGGGGTCAATAGAAACACTGTGGTAATTGAACCAGAGGGGTTAGGTTAATGGAGGTTGACATATGTTCACTGCTTCAATATAGTAGGCTTAGTAGTAGTAGAAGTTGTTGTTGTAGTAGTAGTAGTAGTAGTAGTACCTTCATGTAGTCCTGACTTTTAGTTTTGTTTTAGAACAAATTACCTACGGTATGAGAGTAAACAAAAACAAAAAACATTTCTCAAAATCATTTCATCACTCATGTATTTCTATCCGTGTGTGTGTGCGGGTGCGTGTGTGTTTCGCCGGCAGGCTTATTGAACCTGGAGCGGCTCCTCAGGCAGTTCCTCATCTCCAAGGAGACGCTGTCGGTGCGCATGCTCGACGACAGCCAGGACCCCACCCCCCTGCTGAAGGAGATCCGCAACGACAAGACTGCCACCATAATCGTGGACGCCAATGCCACCATGTCACACATCATCCTCGAAAGGGTAAGTCCATCCATCCGCCTGTGTGCCTGGCGTTGGTGTGTCGGCCAACACATGCTAGCTCGTGCCCCGCGGCTCCTGGCTGACAACGGACACTAGAATGTCTTTTTTATAATTTTTATGACCATGACATCATAAGTTAATACATGATGATCTTCAGACAGCCTCACACCTTTTTTTTTTCAAACTCCTCCATAATGATTTGTGTGTCTGTGACTGTGGGACTAAGCAAGCGCTATACAGACAGATATGGGCGAAATTAGGTCTTTATTTGAGTCCACAAGAAGGGGAAAAAAACGAGACAAATAAAATGCAAATAAACACTGAGCTAATATCTGGCTTGGAGGCTCAGTGCAGTAATGGTGTTCTGTAGAAGATGGTCCAAGAATCAGTGAAGGTCGGAAACACATCACACAGTTAATAAGACTGACCCGTAGGCGAGCTGCCAAGGACATTCACGGAGTCTCATTGGATAATTGGTGGTCTGTTCTTTCAAACGTGGGGGCGCTAGCTACGGTGCTTGTGCCCCTGGCGCTACGTCACATTGGCCAACACATCCCCGGCTCCGGGCCACCTACAGGCACCAGAATGTCTTTTTAGGTTTTCATAGTGAAACTGTGGAAATCTATTGTAGCCTATTTCATGGGATTCTTATTAGTATTCTGGATTGGTAATGCCTGTAGCTCAGCCCCTGATCACTCAAATTCATCGACATATGTATTCCTGGTAAGCAAGTCTCCAAAAAGTTTGGTACCACTTCGACCACAGAGGCGCTATAATTTGCAGTCATAGTTAAACGCTCAGCCCCTGCCGTCCTGTTCGAAGCACATTTCGGAAACCTGGAATATAGGCCTTTTTTGACATGGTGAACATTTTTGCCACTTGGACCAAGGGCTGCATGATTAATCATAAAAAAATCACAATCTCGATTCATACATTTATTCGATCTAATTCCTAAGCCGATTCACACACTCCTATTCCCCTATGCATTTATGGCACACTGCATTCATATGTTCACTTCTTTGCTTCGGAGCAATCCCAGTCGCGAAATCAATCACACTTGTAAAGCAAAACAAGCTATTAATTAAATGCTCTATGGACAGGCCTGCTCTATGGACAGGCCTGATTAAAAGATATTTATGGATTAAAAAAAAGAAAATGGCAGTTATGTGGAAATCAAATTGTATACATATATCAGAGAACAGTTTAAATCAATCACAATTCCCTTCAATTCAGGTGCCACAAACTGGAAACCAGGTATGGTTTCAAGGGTGTGGCATAGAGGATGTCCCATAGAGGACATCCCACTTAAGAAGTGTGCCAAGTTTGGTGTCGATAGGTCAATTAATGATGTCACAGTGTCAATTTGAATAAATGCTAAGCTAATCGCTAATGCTGAAAATCACACATAAATGGCATTTACTCTCAAACCATCAGTTGGATTTACTCCAAATCGCTTGGGGACGCTAATCTCATCTCCCCCAAGTGACGTGCCTCCACAAATTGCGGGCTTGTCGCAGCGGTTGCGGTCGCTGGGGTCGGCCATGCGTGCTGTGAATACCTTTTGAGGCTGCGAGCAGCTTTAATTTTATTAGATTTTTATGACCATGACATCATAAGTTGATAAATTATGATCTCCAGATAGCCTCACACTTCTTTTTTTTTTAAACTCCTCCATTATAAATTCCATCTTAGATATTTTCACATAGAAATGATGGGGAAATCCAAGAACGGTGAATAAGTAATGAAATATTATGCACCATAATCCGTAAAAAAACAACAACAATTGAAGTAATGGTGTGGTTTTGGCAGTGGGCTTTGTCCATAAAGTACAGTAGGGTAAAATAAACAATTGGATAATGAATTTTCTCAAATGAAAAGCTGAATTGACTTATCAGACAATCTCATCACGCGTTCCCTTTCACTGTAGCCTGGTTTGCCCTCCAGAGGGGGAGAGAGATCTGGAGTGGATTAGTATGGTGGAACAGGGTAGTCTCCCATAGTCTCACTAGATTAACAATCTAAAGTCTGATGGCAGAGGAGCTCAAATCTGGGTGAACGGGGCATTTTATTTTATTTTGCTTCAAATGTATTTCGACCAATTATGTTGCTGGGGGCGGGGATCTGTAGACGTGCGTTACATGTTACTGGAGACACCCTGATCAGCAGAACTGCAACCAACGTGATATGGCCGACCATTAATATCAGCTCTAGAAGATGACTGATACAGTCATCTTCTAACCCTAACCCTAACTAAAACAATAGCATCATCTTACAATTGTCAGTATCCCTCTTTGGCCAACAGTGAACACAAACTCGGCCTGCACTGGTAAACTAAACTTTTCCCCTGGCCGGTGGGAAGACAGACTCAAACATCCTGTCGGGACACCAACATCCTAAGACAAAGTGTCTGTAAAGGTTTAAAATCCAACGTTGGAATAGTATACTGGCCACTGTAGAAATACTTTTGTTAAAATTGTCTTCTGAAACCTCCATCAACCTCTCGCAAATTTGTTTATCTTCAGTAGAATACATCCATAACAAAACAGGAGACCCCCGCTAACAGTGCTAATCAGCTGTGCAGTCTCCCCCTAAGAGGTTCGCCTATAGCATTGTCGAACTTCTGAATCCGAGATGAGGAACCAATTGACTCCAAGTTGAACATACTACTTTAGTGGAGTTCATTGGTGGTAATTGACGTCTTTGGAAGTCTCGTTTCTCTTCTCCATCATCTATAAATAATTTAAAGAGGTGCAGTTTGACACATATATTGTAAATCTATATACTTCCACTGGACAATATGATGTTGCTCCTATTTTAGAATGCTAATTGTGTCAGTGAAATACCAATATGACCTTTTGATAATTGCTATGATGACCAAAAACAAAACGCGCACTGATGCTACTACACAATATTAAAAAACCTTGGAGAGCATCGACAAAGAACAAAGCGCCAACTGTTGCGTTGATGTGCCCGATTGTGTCTATTTGTGACTGTGTCCATTAGCGGCATGCAAAGGATCTGGATGGCGTACAAAGGCACAAAGGCGTACAAAGGCACCGGTAGCAACACAGACAGCGACAGAGCCTTGCCCAAGCGCCATACGGCTATGTCTGTGTAATTACACAACATTATCTCTCAGAGACAATGGATGGATGGAGAGAATGAAGGTGACAACCGTTTGAAAGAGAAACCAGGGGATACGTGGTCTTGCAATCTCTCACACTTGCAGTTCGCTGTGGACTGTGGTTTTACCATTGTACACTACAGCGCTCTCTTTCACTGGACCGCTCTGTGATCTCAAGTTAAGCGTTTAGGCTGCCAGCCATCACTGAGCACCTTGTGACCATAGAAACAGGGAATCACAAGACCACTGGGGAACAGCAGGGCGTCCTCTGTTTGTGCACTTCTCTCTCTTCTCTCTCTCTGTTTTCCATCTATCTTTACACTTGGTTATTATTTTGTGCCCTTACCATTTCCTGTTTTCTTCTGCTTTTTGCTCTCTGTTCAGTTCAGGTTATGTAAAACATATTAATTTATTTCTTAAACCTACTGCAAGCAATAGGTTGTACAGCCAGATAATCATTATACAGTCACAGCCAAGAGCGAACCTTCACTGAAAATATTAATATGTATTTATCTTCGACAAAACTAAGCCTGATATCAAGATCATATAATCCCCCCCCCCCCCCCAGCAAAAGAAAGCTTTGGATAATCTTCAAATGTGGACAGTATCCTGTTATGATCTTGCTCCTTGCTGTAATTTACATGACTTTGCTGGTACCGATTTTTTTAATGCCATTGAAGCTTTTTTTTCATATCTTAATAAAGCAAACATTGTTTCAGTTGATGTTCGCATGCATGACCCAAACCAAAGCACTGACATGATCGGCCAGCTGGCCCGAAAAGTCATCAGAGTTTGAAGGTGCTTTTCATTTTAATTCTGGCCTGGTGACTACAGGAGTGTCCTCTGCCATGGTGTGGCAGGACGTTGGCAGTGTCCTCTCTCTCTCTCTCTCTCCCTCACTCTCCCGTGGATATTGCTGGGTTGCCAGGCCCATTAGCCCCATGTGCCAACACGCTCACCTGTCTCCGATTTGATTACATGGTCAAGTGCTGGGTTTCATTACAGTAATAGGAGTGCTTAGTTCATCAAGAGGGAGGGCGAAATCAAGCCCTTGCCCATTACATGTACACATTGTCTGTTTCCGTCCTCACATCAAACTCCTTTGCAGAGAGATCTTGTAGGTTCATTCAGTGTAGATCTTCAGGTACTTGAGTCTCTGTGTGCCAGGTCAGTATAGGATAGGGAGGAGGGAGCAGCGGGGGTGAATCCTGTGCATTGTATGGCCAGAGCAAAATGCTGAAGAACAGCAACCAAAAATAACTACCAATAATTTCTTGTGGAAGAAAACTGTTGTCGCCTATTGAGGTCGTAGTCATTGTGTCCTCTGTGCGGGAGGTTGTTATGGTTATGGTTATGTACTACTTTTGATTTCAAAAGTGATTTTTTTAAATGTATTTTCCTGCTGGTTAGCTTTTTTTAATCCTCTCTTAATTCTGTTCCAAGTTTAACTACCAACCTGACAGCAGCTGTACTGCACAGGTGTAGATGTAAGAACAATGAAAGGACTTAAAATTACAACTCGTAAGTTGCAATATTTATAATTACATTTGAAAGAATGGTATAATAAGGTTCATAAACCGTTTTAGATATATTAAGGGGGTTGAATTAAGTATATAGCACATTATTTCAATGTGGGCCATTTTTTCGTCTCAGGTTTTCACTAACTTTAATAAAATTGAACTATGAAAAGTTCACCCTGCCCTTCACCA
>JAOPHQ010003380.1:0-10784 GCA_030340625.1 Merluccius polli | reverse complement strand
TAAATGTCCCCCACCGCACATCCTGGGCTAAGACCCACCCAAGAAGATTGTGATTGTTTGAATACGAACAAGACAGAGCGTTTTTTTCCCCCTATACCAGAATCATAGTGGGTTCAGCCAGACCGTTCTCCAGCGCTGGCACAGCAGTAAACAAAGTGTGGAGACAGGTCTGGCTATGTGAGACTAAGGTCACTGTAGTATGTATTGTAATGACTTAGTATTGTAAGAGGTGTGTGTGTGTGTGTAATTACTGCTGTGCTGGGTAGGTGTTACATCACTCTGACCCAGTCCCTCCACCTGACCATGAGCGGCGCCCCAGCGGGGCCGGCGGGGACCGGCAAGACGGAGACCACCAAGGACTTGGGCCGGGCCCTGGGCGTCATGGTCTACGTCTTCAACTGCTCCGAGCAGATGGACTACAAGGTGTGTGTGTGTGTGTGTGTGTGTGTGTGTGTGTCATTGTGTGTGTGTGTCATTCTATGTGCACATGCACTGTGTTCTTGCATACACATTGAGCAACTTGCGCACATTCCAAGTATGGGTTTGTGCAGGATGTGTGTTTCTGTTTCTAGAGATGTGTGTGCGTGTCTGCGTGTGTGCGTGTGCACATTTAGGGATTATACAGCGCTCCATTGTGCGTTGCATAATGCATCACATTGCTCGTCTGTTTCCCTCTGTGCTCATGTCACTGATGCAGTGTAGTATTCTGTGAATTAGTTGAGTCACCTCCACGTCCTGTAGCATAATCCTCTTATCTATCCCCCCTCCCCATATACACACACACAAACATAAACACAAACACACACACACACACACATACATGCACACAATGACACACACACACACGCCCACTCCTCCTTCTCCTCCTCGCTCTTCATCTTAAAGGAATAGCAGATGAGTTACACACATCAATAGCTCTGTTTCTTCCTTTGGTGAGCCGTCCCTTCAATGACCTTGCAGTTGTGTAAACAAGCGCGGATAAACACACACACACACACATGAATGTGTGGATGTACGCACACACCCGCCCACACACCCACACACACACACACACACACACGCACTGGTTTGAGGGAGACATCTTGATCATGCTTCTAGGACAGGTATGTCATTACAATATATGACTCATGGTGAGACACGCAGAGAGAGAGAGCGCTCAATACACACACGTACACACACACACACACACGCACACGCACACACACACACACACTCAATGTATGCATGCTTGGACAGACGCCCATTGAAACGGTCCTGCGGTCACGGGTGGTTTGTGTCCGAGGAGCACGGCGTTGCTCTACTGCTGTCATCGGGAGGGAGAGCCAGCGTCTCTCCCCCTTCTTCATCAGACCTCTGGAGTGCTCCTCACCCCCCAGTCTGCTGTGGAGAGAGAGAGAGAGAGAGAGAGAGAGAGAGAGAGAGACATGCAGACCGTACCTCTCTTTTCTCCTACTTAGTTTTGTATTTGTTGGTTGTTGTTACTCATTCTCAACAGCCGTCCTCCAGCTACGCAGTGTGAGATGTTGTTTGTGTTTTATTTTCTCCTTCTCCTTGGGTTTCCATGCACCTGATGTGTGCACACAGAGGTGGAGTTGGCCCTTTACCTGTTTTCTTTACTCTATCACTATTATTATTCTTTTATTCTATTTTATTTTATTTGACTTCATTTTTTTCTTATTTCCCAATTTATTAGTTATACTTCATTGCTTCTTTGCATTTTAGATTTGTATTGCTACTATTTAAATATTGTTTTCACTCTAATAGTCTACTATGCATTATTGTTCTCATTATGTGAAGTTGTGTTGGCTCTGAGAGTAAGAATTTCATTACTGGTAATGTTGCATTGTTGTCAGCTATATGACACACTTTATTGTATAAACTATATTATACCAAATGTCGTTTTCTTTCCATCTGTATCAACTTCTAATTGACCATCTCTGTCTTTTTTTATCCACCCTCGCCTGCTTTGTACTAAGCCCCCCCCTTCCCCCAGTCTGTCTAAACTGTCGTTTTAAGCAGCTGCAAAACAAGCCATCATATTTATTTAACAGTATCAGTAGTGGGATTTTGATGTACACTCTCAACACTTGTTTTTATTGTCAGTACTCTATGATGCGGGTGCAGTTATTATTGCACCTGTGTTCCTCTCCCTATTTTTTGCTGCTAAGACATCATAAAATACAATATATACGGTATTGTAAAAAGAGAGGCGATGTGGTGAAAGATACACTGGTACTTCTGTTTGATATTGTGTGCAGTATATAAGCACCTACCTAACAAACCTCTCTCCTCTGTGGGTTGCCCTTTCTACCTCCCTGTGTGTGTGTGTGTGTGTGTGTGTCCACCAGTCCTGTGGAAACATCTACAAGGGTCTGGCCCAGACGGGCGCGTGGGGCTGCTTCGATGAGTTCAACCGGATCTCAGTGGAAGTGCTGTCCGTTGTGGCTGTGCAGGTGAGTGGAGTATAGGGTCACCTGATCCAACAGTGACTCACTCTGTCTCTTCGTTTAACTAGCGAGGAAGTAGTTACACCTTGTTTCCTGTTTCGTTACGGAGATGTTCTACTCGGAAGGGGATTGTAATGAGTGTATTTCCACTGGCCAGTCGACACACTGCGTCGGTGTCGGGACAGGATGCTTGTCTTCCCACCAGGAGAGGTTTACTAGTGCTGGCCGAGTTTGTTTTATTGTTGTTGTTTAGTTGATCTTACAGATCCCCACCTCCAACGAAACGGCCAGATTTGAGCTTGTCTGCTATCAGACTTTAGATCATTAATCTAAAGATTGCGAATCTGAAGTTTCATTTGTGAGACTCACTAACAAGGAAGAGACTCTGGGTCGCGTTGAATCAACGGCGTTGTTGTTGTTGTTGTGTGGCTGTTGGCTGGTTTTCCAGAAGTTACATGAACCTGCTCCGATCCCCCCTGTGCTGTGGCCCCTCCCCTCCCCTCCTCTATTACTATTCTGTGTGTGTAATAAAACGCACGCTTCAAGTCAACTTCATGGGCGCTCTGGAACGACGGCCCTTGGAGAAATCAGAGGTATATTCTGCAGCGCTTGCAGTGGAAGCCCGCCTCGTCTGTCATCTTCCATTCCTCTGTTACCCGGGAACATGCTTTTTTTTTTTTACCCCCCTCTTCCCCTTGTCTTAGCGGCTCAGCAGGTCCTTCTCATACAACCCCGGCCCCCCCGCCCCGCCCCCCCCCCACCCACCCCCCCCCCCCCCCCCCCTCTGCCCCGGCCACCCTGCTCATCCCACTGCAACCATTGGCTCATACACACACCATCACAAGTACCACCACAACGTCACCCCCGGGAATCTTAAGGTCTCGCAAATCAGACTTCAGATGAGTCATCTGAAGTCTGATGGTGGACGAGCGCCAATCTGGGTGACTGGCGTTTCACTTTCTCTCGCATCATATTTGTTTTCGGCCAATCATGTTACTGGAGCCGGGGAACTGTGAGCGAGTAATTGGCTATTAACAGTGAACGCAAACTCGGCCAGCTCTAGTGAACCTCTCCCGGTGGGAAGACGAGCTAAAGCGTCCCGTCTGGACACCGACGCTCTTAGAAGAAGTGTCTGTAAAGGTGTCAAATCAACACTGTGTAGAAATATGTATATTAAAATCCCCTTCTGAAAGCTGTAAGGAAACAGGAAGCAGGGCGTAACCCTGCCCCTTTCTGCTGTAGCATATATATATATATATATATATATATATATATATATATATATATATATATATATGCATGGTATTATGATAAGGGTGGCGGGGATGACGGAAGGCGCTGATTAGGCCGGTGATGATAACCGGGGATGAGTCTCGGCACGCCTGAATCCTTATTCATCTCCAGCCGTAGAACCACACCGTGGTTCTCCTCCCCTCCTCTGCCCTCCCCACCCCTCAGTCTCTTCCCTTCCCACCCCTTCCCCTTTTGCTCGCTTGTAAGCAGCAATGAAAGTCAAGCAGCACTAAGCCATTGAAGTCCTCGGCTGAGAGAATTTTAAAGTGCCAGAAGAATGGATGGGCGTTACGCTGGCATAATGAATAATAAATCACTGTGGTGGTGTGTGTGCTGTGTGCATGTGTGTAATGTGTGTGTGCTGTGTTCGTGTGTGTGTGTGTGTGTGTGTGTGGTGTGTGTGTTGTGTGCATGTGTGTAATGTGTGTGTGCATGTGTGTGTGTGCGTGTGTGCGCAGAGACTTCTTGGGACACCCCCCCCCCCCCCACCCCCACACTGTCCCACCCTCCTGTACAGAGACCCCCCCCCCCCTCCATAGCAGCTAGAACATAGCATCCATCGTCCCTAAAGTGGAAACAGGTGTTGCATCGCAGAAGCAACGCACATTTGTTACCCGGATTCAGGCAAGCGTCTACACGAGACCCGCAACACAACACACAGGAGTCTGCCAGACAGACGGCGCTGTAGTGAGATGGATTGGTCGCGTTCAGCCCTGCGCTGAACTTTGCGTAGCAACGTAGGGGGCTGAGATTCAAACCGCTAAATTCGAGCTAAAGCGAACGCCGTGATTACACTGAGTTACCTAAAGTCTGCACAAAATATTCATGATAATTATACAAGAAGGTAAATAATAACCAATCAATGGACCTCAACGAATCCTTGTGTGCACGTGTGTGTGTGTGTGTGTGTGTGTGGGGGGGGGGGGGGGCGTGTGGGTGTGTGTTCATGTGTGTGTGTGTGTGTGTGTGTGTGTGTGGGGGGGGGTGTGTGGGTGTGTGTTCATGTGTGTGTGCCTGCGTGCGTACGTGCGTGCATGTGTGTGTGTGCGCATGTTACTTCTGTGTCACTCCTGTAGGACTGTGCTGTTCAAGCACCGCTTCGCATCTCTGATGTTTTAAAAGCTCCCCAATGCTTTGATTCCCCTCCGTGTTTTGGAAAAACAGTTCAGTTTGTCTTTTGCTCTGTTTCCGGGACATTCCTATTGTTGTTTTGAATACAACATTTCTGGGTACTTTTCAAAATGATTTGTCTTTTATTTTTAGCTGACTGCTGGTTACACAGTCTCCACCACATGTTAAATTCATAAAAGTTAAAACTGGGACAATTAGTGGAGAAAGAAAGAAGTTGGAAGTAGTTCCATTGTTTTTCATTTGTCACTCAATCGTAAAGTCGACGAGGGAGAAGAACCCTATAGACAAAATGATTATTACGCACGCGGCGTGACAATTTAACAGACTATTACGAATGTACTCGGGTGTGCGCTATGTTATATTCATGACATGTTAATTCAGAAGTTAATGCGACATCGACTATTCCGACTTTTTTTCCCCCACTCAGTTGTGTAACCATGGGCAGCGTCAGCTGCCAAACATTTGTTGGAACACTGTTTGGCGTGTGAACATGAGCGCGACGTGGGACACCCCGCATTCATTCGTTTCCTTTGCCTTTTGTGTCGACTTCGCCTACGCTTTCTTTTCTACGTTGTACGTTTCACGTTCTCCGTCGCCGCGTGCAGGTGAAAAGCATTCAGGACGCCATCCGGGACAAGAAGCAGAGGTTCGACTTCATGGGGGAGGAGGTGAACCTGGTCCCCTCGGTGGGGATCTTCATCACCATGAACCCAGGCTACGCTGGGAGGACCGAGCTGCCCGAGAACCTGAAGGCTCTGTTCAGGTAACCATGGATTTAGGAAGCACTTGAAGGACTTGAGAACCCACTTAATCCGTTGTGTGATATCCACCGGACCTGTTCGGACTACCACTAATACAAAAATGATAAATAAAATACCAACCTTGTATTTTGTATTCCTATAGCTACACTGCACTCTTTTTATATTTTTTTTACACAATTGTGCAGCACACTTTTTTTTGTAGCTGCTCCAATTTTGATTCTGTGCTTTGATTGCTAACTCGTAAGTCGCTTTAGATAAAAGTGCCAAATTCAATAACTTTATCGTCATTAACACAATGTGCAAGCACATTATGTGAACCAGAGGAGGGCTACAGCTTCACCAAGACAGTGCAGGGGTGGTCACATAAGGACATACATGGCATATGATAAACACAACACAAATGAGTGCTGCATGTTAAAAGGGAAAACACTGTTGTAATTAAACAAACCCCAAATCGAGTGGAGCGCTGCAATCGTGGTGCGTTTGACTGTGATTTACGTGTATTTGAATTCTCCCTCTCTGCTCCATTTCCCACGTTATTGTTGTGTTTCTCATTGATCCAAACGACTGTCAGGCCCATGCAACCCACAAGCTCTGCACACATCCCTGTGCCCTGTGCTCCCCCATGGGGCCAAGGAACGCTTCTGTAGCTAGTGTCACAGTCTGTACACCCGCTAGCGAATGCCACCAAACCCACAGAGACATGACACAGGTTTCTCACCTGTGAGATATCCCACCTTCCCTACACTTATGTATCTGGACAAATATCAGCGTCGGCCCCAAACAACTTCTCATACGGATTGTGGCTGGACTCTGCTCCCTGCGGCCCGGTGTTTCTAACGGGTCTCAATGTGCTCCTCCAGACCGTGTGCCATGGTGGTGCCAGACTTCGAGCTGATCTGCGAGATCATGCTGGTGGCTGAGGGCTTTCTGGAGGCCCGGGTGCTGGCCCGGAAGTTCATCACCCTCTACACGCTCTGCAAAGAGCTGCTGTCCAAGCAGGTACTGTAGAAGAACCGGGCCTGTTGTCCGCTGCAGAAATGGCTCCGTTCTCTGAAGGAGGCTTTTTATAATATATGCTAGTGCAGTGCCTGTTCAAAATGTGACTGTTCAGAACCGGTGCCGATTGCTTGGCCTCCGGTATTACTGCTGGCAGCTCGCTCGAGAACCGCTCATCCAAACAACTTCACACTCGATGCTGTGCTTCCTGGGGTCCTCAGCAACACACCTGCCAGTGCAGTGCCCATTACGTGCCTGTTCAGAATGGGCCGATTGTTGCAGTTTTCTCGAGAACCACTCATCCAAACAACTTCTTCACACTTGACATTGCACTTCCTTGAGTCCTCAGCAATACACCCGCCAAGTGTGAAGTCGATCGAATGAACGGTTTCTGAGAAAATCCTAGGATAGATGAAATATATATTTATATGTGTATATATACGTGTGTGTGTGCATGTGTGCCTGTGTGTGTACTGCATGTTAATTAGGGATGTCCGATATTGGCTTTTTTAACCGATAACCGATATTGTTCAACTCTTAATTTCCGATACCGATATCAACCGATACCGATATATGCGGCCACGTGAAACCTCCGCTTTACACTCATTGCAAACCGCAATAGGCTTTATGCCGAGCGTCACGTGACCAAACCGGAAAACAGGTCTCCTGACTTCCGCTTGCCGGAAAAGCCGGTAGCAGCGGTAGGAACTGACGGCGACAGCTATTGACTTGGCCTAGTTAGCCCTTTTTACTGTTGGCGTTTTATTTGATTTTAACATCTGAATGTTAGTGAGAAGAAAAGATGGATGAAAAAAAAACAGAAAAAAAAACAGCGGTTAAAGCTAGCGAGTGAGTCCGGGAGAGGGCTGCTCTCCTCGGACACATTACTCTGAAGCCCCGGTGACGGTCTGGAAGTGTGGATTAATAAATAAAATAATGTGAGTGCGGTACAGCGGACCTGAACCGGTTGTGATGAGACTGTTTCGCAGAATGCATTAGTATGTTGCGCATAACCCCTATTTTACTATTCAACGTAGAAACTTTGAAATAATTCCAAACCACCGACATAACTACAGCTACAACTAGCGTCCCACTACACGGCCGCACACGTCCAGGCTTGTTATTGAGACGGCGCGGCGCGTTTGATGATGTCATCAAACCACGTCCTCACTTGAAACATAACAGATGTCTGAAATTATTTCAAAATCGATTTCAATATCGGAAAATATCGGTATCGGTTTTTAAAAACCGATACCGATATTTTCCGATATTGATTTTTTATGCCATTATCGGCCGATAATATCGGTGGGCCGATAATATCGGACATCCCTAATGTTAATGTGTGTATGTGTGTCTGCGTGCATGTGTGTGTGCCTGTGTGTGTATTGCATGTTAATGTGTGTGTGCGCGTGTGTTTGTTCGTGTGGGTATGTGTTTGTGTGTGTGTGTGTGTGTGTGTATGTGTATATATATATATACACATACACACACACACACACACACACACACATTAACATGTAGTACACACACAGGCACACGCACACACAAAAATACAGAAACATACACACTGAACATATTCAGCTACACACGACATGCACTGCACTACACACATGCATGCACACACAATCATACACACACACACACACATGCACAAAAGGACAGGCATTAATATGCACTGAAACATCCATACCAGCACACATCTGCATGCACACGAACGCACACATTTGACATTTGAATTCTACAGAGGCTTTTGATGAGGGTTCAACCGCACAACAAGTACAGGGGCATTCGACAACGTGCTCAACAATGTGTTACTTGCATTGGAAATGTCGACTGCGGTGTGTTTGGACATTTTTCTCACAGTTCATTGCTCTTTCAAAAGCAGAACAATAGATGCTGTGGCTAGATTTCAAATATTTAGAACGCCATAATATTGCCCTGAATGCAGACTAATTATATGCAGCAGAAATGGCCCAACGCTGACTGTGGGGTTTCGAGATGTTGCAATTAGAGATGAATGCCATGCGATTACAATGCCTGTTTAAGTGCCATTGCGAAGTACTATTATCTACGTTTTTCTAAAGCACAGATTCTCACTACAGTGAGAGCATTCCTTTTTTGTCCCCCTGCTACTTATGCGCCGTTGTTGGCCGTCGTCTCGTTTTCAAGTTTATTCCAACATTAGCCAATTTAGCGCAAATGAAATCAGATGATAATTAACCAACTGCTGCTGTAGTGTGTATTCTCACGGGTCGTGGCTGCAAATCAATGCGAGCCAATGAGTCGGTGAAAGCACTTCGCTCAGTGGAACAAGTGGTTTCCACAGTCGGGCATTTCTCAGCTTTTCAGCACTTACAAGGCCAAGCATTAAATAGTATGTTGTTTTTTTTCCTAATACCATCATCCCTAATGCGTTATTTTCTTTTTCTGCTCACTCGTATCGTCTGGGTCGATAATTACAAAGTTCTGCTCGGAGTCGGCGCCCAAGCTTTTCGAAAAACACAAGTCACAAAGTTTTCCTGTTCCGACGGTCGTCACACAGGCCCACGGTGAGGCATCACTAAAACGTGACTTCCTGGAAGAACTGGCCGTCTGTTGACTTCCTCTCTGCTGCCTTTTTAGTTCAACAACACTGATTTAGGAAAATGTGAAGAAAAGAGAAGTGGTGGAAATATTATTGACACACATACACACAAATATATAATATATTATCTTCTATTAATATTATTAATATGCTCCAGACAATTATATGATATATTATAACAATATCAATATTATTGATATACTCCACACAGCCCACCAGCACATAGGAAGCACCAAGAATATTTCACTTTTCCATTCCGGCAAACCACCTTGCAGCCGTCTATATCCACCAATCAGATCGCTCGGCTCCGGACGGGGCCGAGGGTCTTCTTATCAGCCCTGTCAGCTGGTGCGTTTGGCTGGGAAACAGTGGGACTCTGTGGCCAGAAGAGCAGGAAGAAGCAGCTCAGGGTTGTATATAGATCACATGGCGGGGCCAAGCGTAAATGCGCCCCCCCCCCCCCCCCCCCCCCCCTCCCCCGTCTTCGCAGGTCCAGTTGGTTGAGTCATCGCGGAAGAGAACCACAGTGGGAAGAGAAAGATAACACTTTTTTTCTTTTTGAACACAGGCTTGGGATGAATCTGTATTTGGTATCCATAATTAATACTATTCAATATTATAAAATATGAATACTTAAAAAATATATATCTATATATATCTATATATCTATATATCTATATATATATATATATATATATATATATATATATATATATATATATATATATATATATATATATATATATATATATACTGTATATATACAGTGGTTAAATTGGGCCGGGGCTAGCCGGGGCTCAGCCTGCCTGCAGTCAGTTGCGTACTGGAAATGTCACATAAAATTTGATGAAAGTAATGCTTTGGATGAAAGTAATGCTTTTGAAAATATGATATTTCCGACAATAAATGAACGTTGTTTTTCAAATGGAATTTCTCTTTGGCTCAGCGGAGCTGAGATGAGAACAATCGGAACACGAGTAGCCTACTATTCTTGTTCAGCTGCTTCTCATTGTCAGTCGACCTCGCACCGCATGCATTCCGAACGCAAGTGCACAACATTGGCGCTAAACCTTGCAGTTTTGCACATATCATGTAAGACTCAATTTCTCCATTTCTTTGCACAAAACTCTCCAGAAAGTGCCATTTAATGGTTTATTTTTCAATATTTTCTCCCGGGGGGGCATACTAAATTACAAAACTATATATATATATATATATATATATATATATATATATATATATATATATATATATATATATATATATAAATTATATAGTTTTGTAATTTAGTCTTTTAGTCTTTGTCATTAATAGTCACATAGTTCCCTGAACCATCCCATGGAAATAAATGCAAGAAAGGAAAAACCCCTTCTGTTTCGCTTATGTCAGATTGCACAGAGGGGCCTATTTATTATTTTTATGACACACAAGCAAATCTCACCTGCTTAGAGACCTACCTTAAACACCTTGGAAGTACACATGGAGTCCCGTGAAAAACCCTACAATGGATTCAGTGTGTTAATGTGTCCTCTCCTCTTCACAGCCAGATAGTAAGATAACCCACCGAGG
>JAOPHQ010003379.1:12500-15938 GCA_030340625.1 Merluccius polli | reverse complement strand
TCTTCACTCACCCCTTCATCTCTTCTACTCACCCTGTCATACCATGATCATATATTCATCATTCATATTTAGAAGAATTGAATCATTTAAAAATATATTTTTATTTATAATGATTTTTTTCATATTGATGTAGCAGATGATATCGACTGAATGTTTAATGATGTCGAGGTTTTGTGTTTGCCGCTCAGCGAGGTGCTTCCCGTGGCAACCGGAGACGATCCTGAGAGTGTGGACTCTGGATCAGGTACTGCCCAAACCCTAAAACCGGTCCCTTACCTGAACCCTGTCACCCTAATCCTAATGCTGTTGCTCCTGTTCCACACTATAGTAAGTACAGTGAGCCTCAGGTCCAGCCTCAGGTCCAGCCTCAGGTCCAGCCTCAGGTCCAGCCTCAGGTTCCTCCCTGCTAGGTGGGATGTGTTGAGGTACCAGATCACAGCTGTGAACACGGGTCACACTGTGATAAACAGTTTGAGAACAGTTTGATAAACAGTTTGTCTTGTTCTTGAAAAATGTTAATTCATCGCTAGCCTTGTGAGAAAATGGGCTGTTCCTCCATCGCCAGGCGCATTTATGAGGTCCTCCTCCATGTCCAAGGACATAGAGGAGGACCTCATAATGTCCAAGGACATAGAGGACATCATAATGTCCAAGGACATAGAGGAGGACCTCATAATGTCCAAGGACATAGAGGACATCATAATGTCCAAGGACATAGAGGAGGACCTCATAATGTCCAAGGACATAGAGGAGGACCTCATAATGTCCAAGGACATAGAGGACATCATAATGTCCAAGGACATAGAGGAGGACCTCATAATGTCCAAGGACATAGAGGAGGAATTCATAATGTCCAAGGACCTAGAGGAGGACCTCATAATGTCCAAGGACCTAGAGGAGGACATCATAATGTCCAAGGACCTAGAGGAGGACCTCATAATGTCCAAGGACCTAGAGGAGGACATCATAATGTCCAAGGACCTAGAGGAGGACATCATAATGTCCAAGGACCTAGAGGAGGACATCATAATGTCCAAGGACCTAGAGGAGGACATCATAATGTCCAAGGACCTAGAGGAGGACATAATCTCCAAGGACCTAGAGGAGGACATCATAATGTCCAAGGACCTAGAGGAGGACATCATAATGTCCAAGGACCTAGAGGAGGACATAATGTCCAAGGACCTAGAGGAGGACATCATAATGTCCAAGGACCTAGAGGAGGACATAATGTCCAAGGACCTAGAGGAGCAGCTTCATGATGAGGTGCGCGACGTCCGCTTTGGTCCGCAGATGGATGAAGCGACTGACCGTAACAAAGACTGTTTACTGATAATACGTCAGATTCATTGATGAGATGATTTTTGGCGGAGCCACTGAAGAAGAACTGTTTAAAATCGTTGACACTTACTTGAAAGAGGCCAATCTGAAATGGGAGGACTGTGTGGAGGATCTGCATGGAGGCTGCAAGCGCTCATCAAGCTAGACTTGTAGTTCTCGAGACCGGTCTCTGTCTCGAGACCACTTTTTCGTGGTCTTGGTCTTGTCACGGCCTCGACAGTCTTTGGTCTCGGTCTTGTCTCGGTCTCGGGCCTCTCGGTCTCGCAATGTCTCGGACTGGCCGAGCGGACTCGAAGGGATTTGTAACCTATAATATCCAGGCAGGCACAGTTTTTTTTAATTTTTATTCCATTTCAGTGATGCTGATATTATACAGTGTAATTTGGCTCTATAATGGGAAATAATGCAATTTCCAGTTGATAATTGTGTATCTTTAATATTTAGAATTAACGTTTCATCTATAAATTAAGTACAAGTTAAATCAGTAACATATCTCCAATTCATGAGACTTGTTTTGAGGTGCGGTGGTGTTGGAGGTTATTTAGATGACTTTAGGACTATCGTCATGTCAGCCCTTAACAGCACTAAGAGTCAATCCTCAGATAGTGTGGAAATAGCGGTCATGCAATTGCTGCACATATTTTATTTTTAGCCAATTGATGAAAACATTTATAGTGAGTTCACACACAGCACTGTCTCTGTATTATTGTGCTGTAGTTGAAATAATATAATCTCATATTTATACTGACAGCTGAACCGTATGGGGCTGAGGTTCTACAACTCTGCACAATGGCAAAAAAATATCTTTTTTGGTCTCGGTCTCAGTCTCGAGCTGAACTAGTCTTGGTCTTGACTTGGTCTGTCTTGGCCTTGGTCTTGGTCTTGTCTTGGTCTTGATACTCCAAGGTCTTGGTAATGTCTTGGTCTCGGTTTAGGCGGTCTTGACTACAAGTCTACATCAAGCGCATCTCCCCCAATGTGCAGCGGATGCACTGCATGACGCACCGCCAGGCGCTGGCGTCTAAACCGCTGCGTCCTGAGCTGAGCGATGTAATGATGATGTCATCGCCACAGTCAACTACAGGCGTCAAATCTGTCAAATCTGTGATGATCAGTTTAACTCAAGTGAATCACTTTGTCCTCAGCGACCGACGGCGAGGCCGACTACGTGAACTGGACCAAGGAAAACCAGGACCTGAGCCAGGAGGACGCAGGTGGGTTACGTTGTCACATCCTGTGGATTCAGCTGGGTTATGATGTCACATCCTGTGGATTCAGCTGGGTTATGATGTCACATCCTGTGGATTCAGCTGGGTTATGATGTCACATCCTGTGGATTCAGCTGGGTTATGATGTCACATCCTGTGGATTAAGCTGGGTAATGATGTCATATCCTGTGGATTCAGCTGGGTTATGATGTCACATCCTGTGGATTCAGCTGGGTTATGATGTCACATCCTGTGGATTCAGCTGGGTTATGATGTCATCCTGTGGATTCAGCTGGGTTATGATGTCACATCCTGTGGATTCAGCTGGGTTATGATGTCACATCCTGTGGATTCAGCTGGGTTATGATGTCATATCCTGTGGATTCAGCTGGGTTATGATGTCATATCCTGTGGATTAAGCTGGGTTATGATGTCACATCCTGTGGATTCAGCTGGGTTATGATGTCATATCCTGTGGATTCAGCTGGGTTATGATGTCATATCCTGTGGATTCAGCTGGGTTATGATGTCATATCCTGTGGATTCAGCTGGGTTACGATGTCAAGAAGTGTTTGTGATCCTTCGACGATGTCATTAGACATTTATCTATCGCGCCGCTGTGTGGCCTCATATAACAACTGTGATTGGCTGAAGTATGAAGGTTGTGATTGGTCAGACCGGTCCTGGTCAGACCAGGACCGGTCTTAGTGCTGCTGCTGGGTCCAGGCAGGAGGACTGACTCTGTTCTGTTTTTCCACAGAGGACAAGAACTACATCAATGTTGGGTCGCTGCTGGAGTCAGGCGAGCTACCGGACAACACTCCTACCTGTAGTACTTCCTTCCTCCTCCCTGTAGTACTTCCTACCTTACTTCCTACCTGTAGTACTT
>JAOPHQ010003377.1:0-7500 GCA_030340625.1 Merluccius polli | reverse complement strand
CGTTAACACGTGACAGTAACACCTGATGCTAACACGTCAGCTATGCTAACACGTCAGCTATGCTAACACGTCAGCTATGCTAACACGTCAGCTATGCTAACTGTCCTTCTCTCCACCAATCAGGACGCCGGAGCCGGAGGAAGCCAGCGTGGAGTTTGACGCGTCGCTATTGGAAGACACGGAGAACATGGCGGCCAATGAAATCCTGTGGAACAATCTGACCGCCGACAGCCTCCAGGCCCTGTGAGCTAACTATGCTACGCTAGTGCTAATATGGCTATGACCACCCGTAGCAATAGAGCTAGCTAGCTAAAGTTGATGCTAGTGCTAAAATGGCTATGACCACCAGTAGCAATAGAGCTAGCTAGCTAAAGTTGATGCTAGTGCTAATATGGCTATGACCACCAGTAGCAATAGAGCTAGCTAGCTAAAGTTGATGCTAGTGCCAATATGGCTATGACCACCAGTAGCAATAGAGCTAGCTAGCTAAAGTTGATGCTAGTGCCAATATGGCTATGACCACCAGTAGCAATAGAGCTAGCTAGCTAAAGTTGATGCTAGTGCTAAAATGGCTATGACCACCCGTAGCAATAGAGCTAGCTAGCTAAAGTTGATGCTAGTGCTAAAATGGCTATGACCACCCGTAGCAATAGAGCTAGCTAGCTAAAGTTGATGCTAGTGCTAAAATGGCTATGACCACCCGTAGCAATAGAGCTAGCTAGCTAAAGTTGATGCTAGTGCTAATATGGCTATGACCACCCGTAGCAATAGAGCTAGCTAGCTAAAGTTGATGCTAGTGCTAAAATGGCTATGACCACCAGTAGCAATAGAGCTAGCTAGCTAAAGTTGATGCTAGTGCTAATATGGCTATGACCACCAGTAGCAATAGAGCTAGCTAGCTAAAGTTGATGCTAGTGCCAATATGGCTATGACCACCAGTAGCAATAGAGCTAGCTAGCTAAAGTTGATGCTAGTGCCAATATGGCTATGACCACCAGTAGCAATAGAGCTAGCTAGCTAAAGTTGATGCTAGTGCCAATATGGCTATGACCACCAGTAGCAATAGAGCTAGCTAGCTAAAGTTGATGCTAGTGCTAAAATGGCTATGACCACCCGTAGCAATAGAGCTAGCTAGCTAAAGTTGATGCTAGTGCTAAAATGGCTATGACCACCAGTAGCAATAGAGCTAGCTAGCTAAAGTTGATGCTAGTGCTAAAATGGCTATGACCACCAGTAGCAATAGAGCTAGCTAGCTAAAGTTGATGCTAGTGCTAAAATGGCTATGACCACCAGTAGCAATAGAGCTAGCTAGCTAAAGTTGATGCTAGTGCTAAAATGGCTATGACCACCCGTAGCAATAGAGCTAGCTAGCTAAAGTTGATGCTAGTGCTAATATGGCTATGACCACCCGTAGCAATAGAGCTAGCTAGCTAAAGTTGATGCTAGTGCTAAAATGGCTATGACCACCAGTAGCAATAGAGCTAGCTAGCTAAAGTTGATGCTAGTGCTAATATGGCTATGACCACCAGTAGCAATAGAGCTAGCTAGCTAAAGTTGATGCTAGTGCCAATATGGCTATGACCACCAGTAGCAATAGAGCTAGCTAGCTAAAGTTGATGCTAGTGCCAATATGGCTATGACCACCAGTAGCAATAGAGCTAGCTAGCTAAAGTTGATGCTAGTGCCAATATGGCTATGACCACCAGTAGCAATAGAGCTAGCTAGCTAAAGTTGATGCTAGTGCTAAAATGGCTATGACCACCCGTAGCAATAGAGCTAGCTAGCTAAAGTTGATGCTAGTGCTAAAATGGCTATGACCACCAGTAGCAATAGAGCTAGCTAGCTAAAGTTGATGCTAGTGCTAAAATGGCTATGACCACCAGTAGCAATAGAGCTAGCTAGCTAAAGTTGATGCTAGTGCTAAAATGGCTATGACCACCAGTAGCAATAGAGCTAGCTAGCTAAAGTTGATGCTAGTGCTAATATGGCTATGACCACCAGTAGCAATAGAGCTAGCTAGCTAAAGTTGATGCTAGTGCTAAAATGGCTATGAGATGGATGTGACCTCTTTACTGAGGCTGCACCATTATTATACACTAGGGCTGTTCGATTTAGCCCAAAAATAAAACCTCGATTTTCTTCTCTCAAAATCCGATTTTCGATTACGATTACGATTATTTTGTGAAATAACAAAAGACAAAGAAATTATTTCAAATATGCTGTTTATTGAACATTTTCCCCATTGGGCTTTAAACATTTCTCTGATTAAACCAGAAATGAATGAAAAAAGTGCAAAATTCTTTTTGTAAAATAAATAAAGCTTGAAGAATATACGTTAAGTAAAATAAGACATTTTCGAAACTAAACTGGGTCTTTACAAGCTAAATAATAAAGTAACCCATGAATGAACACACATAAACACAGTCTACCATCGACACACACACACACACATTCTACCATCGACACACACACACACACATTTCACACACACACATACACATTCTACCATCGACACACACACACACACATTTCACACACACACACACACACACACACACATTCTACCATCGACACACACACACACACACACCTTCTATCCACACACACACACACACACACACACACACACACACACGGTCTACCATCAACACACACACACACACAAACACATTCTACCATCGACACACACACACACACACACCTTCTATCCACACACACACACACACACACACACACACACACGGTCTACCATCAACACACACACACACACAAACACATTCTACCATCGACACACACACACACACACACCTTCTATCCACACACACACACACACACACACACACACGGTCTACCATCAACACACACACACACACAAACACATTCTACCATCGACACACACACACCTTCTATCCACACACATACACACACACACACACACGGTCTACCATCAACACACACACACACACACACACACACACACATTTCCCACACACACGTAAATAGCCACGACTTTATAAAACTCCTCCGTGATTTTCATGTACTCGTCGTAAAACGCGCAACACATAAAACTCACCCGCCGGGACCAAAACAAATATTTTAGACTCAAAACTCAACATGGCCGCTCTTGAAGCGCGCGACGCATAAGTTATACTAGGTGCGAAATGGGTTTCCCTAAAAAGTCACCCGCCGCTCATATAACCGTGAATAACACAACGGACTTGCTCTTCTTTTTAGCAACTAAATCCAACGCCGACATGTTTGTTTACAATGTGCCGTAAAGCCATGTGGTGAGAAGTGGTCAGAGGCGGAAGTAACTACGGCAGAGCAGCTCAGCGGGGCTGTGGCGTAATTGCGTTAGTTGAAGTGAAAAATCGATTTTACGAGTTTCACGTTTTCACATCTTCCTAGTTACATAATCGCGATTAAGATTTAATATCGATTAATCGAACAGCCCTATTATACACTTTAGATGGATGTGATGTGACCTCTTTACTGAGGCTACACCATTATTATACACATTAGATGGATGTGATGTGACCTCTTTACTGAGGCTACACCATTATTATACACATTAGATGGATGTGATGTGACCTCTTTACTGAGGCTGCACCATTATTATACACATTAGATGGATGTGATGTGACCTCTTTACTGAGGCTGCACCATTATTATACACTTTAGATGGATGTGATGTGACCTCTTTACTGAGGCTGCACCATTATTATACACATTAGATGGATGTGATGTGACCTCTTTACTGAGGCTGCACCATTATTATACACATTAGATGTGATGTGACCTCTTTACTGAGGCTGCACCATTATTATACACATTAGATGGATGTGATGTGACCTCTTTACTGAGGCTACACCATTATTATACACATTAGATGGATGTGATGTGACCTCTTTACTGAGGCTACACCATTATTATACACATTAGATGGATGTGATGTGACCTCTTTACTGAGGCTGCACCATTATTATACACATTAGATGGATGTGACCTCTTTACTGAGGCTACACCATTATTATACACATTAGATGGATGTGATGTGACCTCTTTACTGAGGCTACACCATTATTATACACATTAGATGGATGTGATGTGACCTCTTTACTGAGGCTGCACCATTATTATACACATTAGATGGATGTGATGTGACCTCTTTACTGAGGCTGCACCATTATTATACACATTAGATGGATGTGACCTCTTTACTGAGGCTACACCATTATTATACACATTAGATGGATGTGATGTGACCTCTTTACTGAGGCTACACCATTATTATACACATTAGATGGATGTGATGTGACCTCTTTACTGAGGCTGCACCATTATTATACACATTAGATGGATGTGACCTCTTTACTGAGGCTACACCATTATTATACACATTAGATGGATGTGATGTGACCTCTTTACTGAGGCTACACCATTATTATACACATTAGATGGATGTGATGTGACCTCTTTACTGAGGCTGCACCATTATTATACACATTAGATGGATGTGATGTGACCTCTTTACTGAGGCTGCACCATTATTATACACATTAGATGGATGTGACCTCTTTACTGAGGCTACACCATTATTATACACATTAGATGGATGTGATGTGACCTCTTTACTGAGGCTACACCATTATTACACACATTAGATGGATGTGATGTGACCTCTTTACTGAGGCTACACCATTATTATACACATTAGATGGATGTGACCTCTTTACTGAGGCTACACCATTATTATACACATTAGATGGATGTGATGTGACCTCTTTACTGAGGCTACACCATTATTATACACATTAGATGGATGTGATGTGACCTCTTTACTGAGGCTACACCATTATTATACACATTAGATGGATGTGACCTCTTTACTGAGGCTACACCATTATTATACACATTAGATGGATGTGACCTCTTTACTGAGGCTACACCATTATTATACACATTAGATGGATGTGACCTCTTTACTGAGGCTACACCATTATTATACACATTAGATGGATGTGATGTGACCTCTTTAGAGCTGTCTTATGATATTGGCATAACAGATCAATATGGTAAAATATGGGTTTGGGTTTTTAAAGAGCTCAAAGTGACTAAAGTGTCCTCTGGCTGTTACACCGTTGGAGAGCTCTAACTGTCCTGAGTCCAATGCAAGAGACCGTTTCCTGTTAGTAAAGACAGTGTGAAATAAATAATAAACACTTTGTTTGAAATAATTTCAGACATCTGTTATGTTTCCAGTGAGGACGTGGTTTGATGACATCATCAAACGCGCCGCGCCGTCTCCATAACAACCTGGGCTGTGCGGCGGTGTAGCGGGACGCTAGTCGTAGCTGTGGTTATGTCGGTGGTTTGGAATTATTTCAAAGTTTGGAATTATTTCAAAGTTTGGAATTATTTCAAAGTTTGGAATTATTTCAAAGTTTGGAATTATTTCAAAGTTTGGAATTATTTCAAAGTTTGGAATTATTTCAAAGTTTGGAATTATTTCAAAGTTTCCGCATATATCGGTATCGGTATCGGTTGATATCGGAATCGGAAATTAAGAGTTGAACAATATCGGTTATCGGTAATCGGTTATCGGTAAAAAAGCCGATATGGGACATCCCTGCTGACGATCATACTTTGGTGTGGTAACGATGTGTTTCAGGTTGTCGTCGGCGACCGAGGAGCTGGCGCTAACGCAGGAGAGCCTCAGCAGTAAAGAGGCGCTGCTCTCCGACCTCGGGGCCAAGCTGCACGAGGCCACGCAGAGCTGCCAGAAGAAGAGCGAGTCAGTACTTCCTGTCTCTCTGTCGGCTGCTTCCTGTCTCTCTGTCGGCCACTTCCTGTCTCTCTGTCGGCCACTTCCTGTCTCTCTGTCGGCTACTTCCTGTCTCTCTGTCGGCCACTTCCTGTCTCTCTGTCGGCTACTTCCTGTCTCTCTGTCGGCCACTTCCTGTCTCTCTGTTGGCTGCTTCCTGTCTCTCTGTCGGCCACTTCCTGTCTCTCTGTTGGCTGCTTCCTGTCTCTCTGTCGGCTACTTCCTGTCTCTCTGTCGGCTACTTCCTGTCTCTCTGTCGGCTACTTCCTGTCTCTCTGTCGGCTACTTCCTGTCTCTCTGGCGGCTACTTCCTGTCTCTCTGTCGGCCACTTCCTGTCTCTCTGTCGGCTACTTCCTGTCTCTCTGTCGGCTACTTCCTGTCTCTCTGTCGGCTACTTCCTGTCTCTCTGTCGGCTACTTCCTGTCTCTCTGTCGGCTACTTCCTGTCTCTCTGTCGGCTACTTCCTGTCTCTCTGTCGGCTGCTTCCTGTCTCTCTGTCGGCTGCTTCCTGTCTCTCTGTCGGCTACTTCCTGTCTCTCTGTCGGCTACTTCCTGTCTCTCTGTCGGCTACTTCCTGTCTCTCTGTCGGCTGCTTCCTGTCTCTCTGTCGGCTACTTCCTGTCTCTCTGTCGGCTACTTCCTGTCTCTCTGTCGGCTACTTCCTGTCTCTCTGTCGGCTACTTCCTGTCTCTCTGTCGGCTGCTTCCTGTCTCTCTGTCGGCTACTTCCTGTCTCTCTGTCGGCTACTTCCTGTCTCTCTGTCGGCTGCTTCCTGTCTCTCTGTCGGCTGCTTCCTGTCTCTCTGTCGGCTACTTCCTGTCTCTCTGTCGGCTGCTTCCTGTCTCTCTGTCGGCTACTTCCTGTCTCTCTGTCGGCTACTTCCTGTCTCTCTGTCGGCTACTTCCTGTCTCTCTGTCGGCTGCTTCCTGTCTTTCCGTTAGCTGCTCACCCGGGACACTCAGGTCTGGCAGCTCAAACCACAGCCCCAGACGCTGTTTTAAAACCTCCAGACTCACCTGCTCTGCTTCCCTTAGGGTCCCGGTCCTTAGGGTCCCGGCCCTTAGGGTCCCGGCCCTTGGGGTCCCGGCCCTTGGGGTCCCGGCCCTTGGGGTCCCGGCCCTTGGGGTCCCGGTCCTTGGGGTCCCGGTCCTTAGGGTCCCGGTCCTTGGGGTCCCGGTCCTTAGGGTCCCGGTCCTTAGGGTCCCGGCCCTTGGGGTCCCGGTCCTTGGGGTCCCGGCCCTTGGGGTCCCGGTCCTTAGGGTCCCGGTCCTTGGGGTCCCGGTCCTTAGGGTCCCGGTCCTTAGGGTCCCGGCCCTTGGGGTCCCGGTCCTTGGGGTCCCGGCCCTTGGGGTCCCGGTCCTTAGGGTCCCGGTCCTTGGGGTCCCGGTCCTTAGGGTCCCGGTCCTTAGGGTCCCGGTCCCTAGGGTCCCGGTCCCTAGGGTCCTGGTTCATGTGTGCTTCCCCTTTAGACTTGGTTCTCTACATTTTGTCTATAATTTTACTCACCTAATTTCAACCCGTATTTGGTTTATGTTTATATAATCGCATGAATTGTTATGAATGATTTTTTTTTATTGCCCAGTTTTAATGTGCTCTGCTTTTTGAAAATTCAAATTAACAACTATGATATTAATAATTATTGTTATTACTTGTCTCTGTATCTACTTTTTTATTT
>JAOPHQ010003376.1:5000-13560 GCA_030340625.1 Merluccius polli | reverse complement strand
GGGCATTAATGAATTAATTCCAACCTGCAGCAAATAACTGGGGGCCTTAGAAAAACATTAATGAAAACATTAAAAGAACTAGTTAAAAAAATGAATGTTTGTCTCCGTTTTACCTTTTTTATATTCTTGCTATTAACTGCTGCGAGTTCGAATGGCTCTGCATTGGGCTGCGCATTGTTTTGGTCCGGGGTCTGGATCGTCTGGGGGCCATTACCTCGTGTAATGGGCACGCCGTGCCTGTGCGCAAATATTTGTGGCAGAACCCCACATGCCTGCACAATCGCGCACACCTTTTCAGGGTGATAGACTGACCGAGTGCGTGCAAGTGGATATTGTTATATCTCTACTCTCGACAGTCAGTGGGTTGGCGAGGGGGGTTAACAGCCATGGTCATAAGGGTGGGAATTGGTTACAATTACAGCATAGGCTACCCAACATAGATTGAATGTCAATTCGACTTTAAAGTGTTTTAAATTGCTTACCAATTAGCCCACCCATCACACACTGCCAGGCTCCAACCTATTCCCAACCGAGCTGTTAGTCAGGACGAATGAATCATGGGTTGACCCAGGCCACCTTGCCACGATATTCGTAAGGGCGCATTTGGGCAGCATCACAGATTATTTGCACTTTAAGGGAATGAAAGTGTTTTCCTATTCACGTACGCATATTCCCCTTCAGAGGCGCCTTTATTTGCAATGTGTGTGCAGTCGATCGCTTCCGATTACATTGGGGAAAACCGGCGATCTCTGCAATTGCGCTTTGATGTGTGCTTCTTGGTTTACTGCCATCATATGGAAACCGTATATACCTGGCTGAGATGCGGATGATCCCGTTTAAAACAGCCGCAATGGCGCGCTCAGGAGCTCCCTGACTCATTCCTGACCGGTCCAAGCCATTCCCTCTGGAATGATCCAGTTGCTAGAAAACCAAGCGTAGTCAGTACTTGTATTGGCTCGTCTGCCTCTCCAAACCCGTAGCCCAACTCAGTACAGATTCCAAGGAGGATAATAGCTTTTGGAAATCTTGAATCGGCTGATAAGCCAGTCATCATCGTGACACCCGCTCATTTCGAATGCGACCATTCGCAATAATCTTCTAACAAGGCCAAGACTGGCCATTGTCAACCTCTCGATTATGGGCAACATTTTGCGCGTGCTTTTATATTCTCATTAATTTGGGATGCATGCTGGACGATAGGTTGTCCCCTTACACCCAAGGTGGTCAATATATGTACATAATTAGAAAATTGGGGTCCGACTGGTTCATTGATGGAGTTGATTTTAAGTAACAATGGCTTGTGCTTACTCCACGCAAAGCATCAAATAATGATATTGCAGTCAAGAATTTCACGACAAATGCCGTTGAGAGAGATCCATTAGGCCAGATGTCATGCGTGGCCCTGAAAATAATGTAACGTTTAATAAACAAGTCGTCACTGAAAATAATATAGCTTGGGGCTTCCTTTTAATTTACTTTTAATTCCAATATTGACAATTTAATTTTATGTGTCTGTTTAAGTTTAGCCTAATATCTACAACAGTGTCACATTATGCCTCTCGACAACAATAACGCATGATTGAAGTGCAGCCCGACGTACAAATCCACTTATACTAGCCCCGTTCTGCAATATTACTTCATGACTCGGATCGCGTAGCTTAATGTTGTTGCGCTGCATTGCCTGTATGTGCCGCCAACTGACAAAATGCAGCAGAAATGTGCGTAAGCAAGGCATTTAGTTTGCGTGGAGAACCGCACTTTTTCACGTCAAGTCAGTCTTTTGTACATCCGAACGTTTGCGTGAGAAGTGGCTTACCGCAGCTTTTTTGTGCGTAAGCAAGCTTTGGTACATTAGGCCCCTGGTGTCTACATTTAACCAGCTAACTAGACACCCTGAGCTCACACCTTGTCTGTAACCTGGTGTCTACATTTAACCAGCTAACTAAACACCTGAGCTCACCTTGTCTGTAACCTGGTGTCTACATTTAACCAGCTAACTAGACACCTGAGCTCACCTTGTCTGTAACCTGGTGTCTACATTTAACCAGCTAACTAAACACCTGAGCTCACCTTGTCTGTGACCTGGTGTCTACATTTAACCAGCTAACTAGACACCTGAGCTCACCTTGTCTGTAACCTGGGTGTCTACATTTAACCAGCTAACTAGACACCTGAGCTCACCTTGTCTGTAACCTGGTGTCTACATTTAACCAGCTAACTAGACACCTGAGCTCACCTTGTCTGTGACCTGGTGTCTACATTTAACCAGCTAACTAGACACCTGAGCTCACCTTGTCTGTGACCTGGTGTCTACATTTAACCAGCTAACTAGACACCTGAGCTCACCTTGTCTGTAACCTGGTGTCTACATTTAACCAGCTAACTAGACACCTGAGCTCACCTTGTCTGTGACCTGGTGTCTACATTTAACCAGCTAACTAGACACCTGAGCTCTCCTTGTCTGTAACCTGGTGTCTACATTTAACCAGCTAACTAAACACCTGAGCTCACCTTGTCTGTAACCTGGTGTCCTACATTTAAACCAGCTAACTAAACACCTGAGCTCACCTTGTCTGTAACCTGGTGTCTACATTTAACCAGCTAACTAGACACCTGAGCTCACCTTGTCTGTAACCTGGTGTCTACATTAACCAGCTAACTAAACACCTGAGCTCACCTTGTCTGTAACCTGGTGTCTACATTTAACCACTAACTAGACACCTGAGCTCACCTTGTCTGTAACCTGGTGTCTACATTTAACCAGCTAACTAGACACCTGAGCTCACCTTGTCTGTAACCTGGGTCTACATTTAACCAGCTAACTAGACACCTGAGCTCACCTTGTCTGTAACCTGGTGTCTACATTTAACCAGCTAACTAGACACCTGAGCTCACCTTGTCTGTAACCTGGTGTCTACATTTAACCAGCTAACTAAACACCTGAGCTCACCTTGTCCTGTAACCTGGTGTCTACATTTAACCAGCTAACTAGACACCTGAGCTCACCTTGTCTGTAACCTGGTGTCTACATTTAACCAGCTAACTAGACACCTGAGCTCACCTTGTTCTGTAACCTGGTGTCTACATTTAACCAGCTAACTAGACACCTGAGCTCACCTTGTCTGTAACCTGGTGGTCTACATTTAACCAGCTAACTAGACACCTGAGCTCACCTTGGTCTGTAACCTGGTGTCTACATTTAACCAGCTAACTAAACACCTGAGCTCACCTTGTCTGTGACCTGGTGTCTACATTTAACCAGCTAACTAGACACCTGAGCTCACCTTGTCTGTAACCTGGTGTCTACATTTAACCAGCTAACTAGACACCTGAGCTCACCTTGTCTGTAACCTGGTGTCTACATTTAACCAGCTAACTAGACACCTGAGCTCACCTTGTCTGTGACCCTGGTGTCTACATTTAACCACTAACTAGACACCTGAGCTCACCTTGTCTGTGACCTGGTGTCTACATTTAACCAGCTAACTAGACACCTGAGCTCACCTTGTCTGTAACCTGGTGTCTACATTTAACCAGCTAACTAGACACCTGAGCGCACCTTGTCTGTGACCTGGTGTCTACATTTAACCAGCTAACTAGACACCTGAGCTCACCTTGTCTGTAACCTGGTGTCTACATTTAACCAGCTAACTAAACACCTGAGCTCACCTTGTCTGTAACCTGGTGTCTACATTTACCCAGCTAACTAAACACCTGAGCTCACCTTGTCTGTAACCTGGTGTCTACATTTAACCAGCCTAACTAGACACCTGAGCTCACCTTGTCTGTAACCTGGTGTCTACATTTAACCAGCTAACTAAACACCTGAGCTCACCTTGTCTGTAACCTGGTGTCTACATTTAACCAGCTAACTAGACACCTGAGCTCACCCTTGTCTGTAACCTGGTGTCTACATTTAACCAGCTAACTAGACACCTGAGCTCACCTTGTCTGTAACCTGGTGTCTACATTTAACCAGCTAACTAGACACCTGAGCTCACCTTGTCTGTAAACCTGGTGTCTACATTTAACCAGCTAACTAGACACCTGAGACTCACCTTGTCTGTAACCTGGTGTCTACATTTAACCAGCTAACTAAACACCTGAGCTCACCTTGTCTGTAACCTGGTGTCTACATTTAACCAGCTAACTAGACACCTGAGCTCACCTTGTCTGTAACCTGGTGTCTACATTTAACCAGCTAACTAGACACCTGAGCTCACCTTGTCTGTAACCTGGTGTCTACATTTAACCAGCTAACTAGACACCTGAGCTCACCTTGTCTGTAACCTGGTGTCTACATTTAACCAGCTAACTAGACACCTGAGCTCACCTTGTCTGTGACCTGGTGTCTGAACCTGCAGCGGCGCAGGGCAGCCGCTCCTGAAGTGCGCGTGTGCTGTCATCAGAGCGCAGCTTCCTGCAGCGGAGCTTTGATTCGAGGGATTGACACGGCTGCGAGTGCGAGCGCATGTCTGGTCAGAGGGTCTTCTGTTCCCCTCCCCCCCCCCCCCCCCCCCCCCCCCCCCCCCCTCGAGGCATATCATTCAGAATTAATTTTGCGCCGCTTAGTGCTCAATGCGCTTGAAAATACGATTTGTATGAAGGCATTGATATGCTAATCCATACAACGAGCTCCCCCTGCATCTGAACAAATCCAATTAAACAGTTTTTATTATAGCAGAAACAACCTCTCCGCGCTCCGCCGGCCCCCCGGTGCCCCGCCCACCACCGCCTGTCAATCACACTCGAGTCAGCGTGGCAGGAAATGAAAAGCACTCAGGTTAGCATGTGAGCGACGCGACCCGCCGCCACTCGCTGGGTTTTAACGGGAGCAGCGGTGTGACTGAGTGGAGGGCTCTCTTATTATTTATTTTAAAGGCTGAATTAATCTGAATAACAATGGCGTGATGAGTCATCATTCATTTTAACTGCCGTATATATTGCCAATCGCTCTGCTTAATATTTAGTCATTTAGCAGATGCTTTAATCCAAAGCAATGTGCAGTGAATTATTATTTTCTGACATTAATGGGCTGAAAGTCAAACACCACAACCACTTCTTCACCTAGCGGCGGCCATATTTAGAGATGTATAGTGAGCTCATTGGCCAAATGAAAAATGCTTTCAGACACTCGGCTGGTGGAGCAACAGTGATGAATACCAGCATGCGTCTGACAGGCTGCTCTCGCTGCTCTCGTCCGTCTGTCATTTCTCTTTCAGCAGAATGCATGATGGGATATAACGCTTGGGTAGTGACCATCGGTGGTACCCTACTTTTCACAATGCATTGTGGGTTACAGTGAGACCACCAATAGATCTCACTGTACGTTCAGACAGCACTGCAAAATGGCGAAAGCGGACTATATAGTTATATATAGACTATATAGTTATATATAGTTTATATATAGACTATATAGTTATATATAGACTATATAGTTATATATAGACTATATAGTTATATATAGGTTATATATAGACTATATAGTTATATATAGTTATATATAGACTATATAGTTATATATAGTTATATATAGACTATATAGACTATATAGTTATATATAGTACTATATAGACTATATAGTTATATATATAGTTATATATAGACTATATAGTTATATATAGACTATATAGACTATATAGACTATATAGTTATATATAGTACTATATAGACTATATAGTTATATATAGTTATATATATAGACTATATAGACTATATAGTCTATATATAACTATATAGTCTATATAGTCTATATATAACTATATAACTATATAGTTATATATAGACTATATATAACTATATAGTCTATATATAACTATATATAACTATATATAGTTATATATAGTTATATATAGTTATATATAGACTATATAGTTATATATAGACTATATAGTTATATATAGACTATATAGTTATATATAGACTATATAGTTATATATAGACTATATAGTTATATATAGACTATATAGTTATATATAGACTATATATAGTTATATATAGACTATATAGTTATATATAGACTATATATAGTTATATATAGACTATATATAGTTATATATAGACTATATATAGTTATATATAGTTATATATAGACTATATATAGTTATATATAGACTATATAGACTATATAGTTATATATAGACTATATAGTTATATATAGTTATATAGAAGTAAGTGATTTCAGATAACTATCCAATATGGCCGCCAGGCTAACGAGCCCAAATGTTTCATATACTGAAGTAAACTGATGAATAAATGTCATAATGATAATAAATAGTCATATAAGATGTACTTAACGTCATAATGATAATACATAGTAATATAAGATGTACTTAACGTCATAATGATAATAAATAGTAATATAAGATGTACTTAACGTCATAATGATAATAAATAGTAATATAAGATGTACTTAACGTCATAATGATAATAAATAGTAATATAAGATGTACTTAACGTCATAATGATAATAAATAGTAATATAAGATGTACTTAACGTCATAATGATAATAAATAGTAATATAAGATGTACTTGACGTCATGATGATAATAAATAGTAATATAAGATGTACTTGACGTCATGATGATAATAAATAGTAATATAAGATGTACTTAACGTCATAATGATAATAAATAGTAATATAAGATGTACTTAACGTCATAATGATAATAAATAGTAATATAAGATGTACTTAACGTCATAATGATAATAAATAGTAATATAAGATGTACTTAACGTCATGATGATAATAAATAGTAATATAAGATGTACTTAACGTCATAATGATAATAAATAGTAATATAAGATGTACTTAACGTCATAATGATAATAAATAGTAATACAAGATGTACTTAACGTCATAATGATAATAAATAGTAATATAAGATGTACTTAACGTCAACATGATAATAAATAGTAATATAAGATGTACTTAACGTCAACATGATAATAAATAGTAATATAAGATGTACTTAACGTCAACATGATAATAAATAGTAATATAAGATGTACTTAACGTCATAATGATAATAAATAGTAATATAAGATGTACTTAACGTCAACATGATAATAAATAGTAATATAAGATGTACTTAACGTCAACATGATAATAAATAGTAATATAAGATGTACTTAACGCCATAATGATAATAAATAGTAATATAAGATGTACTTAACGTCAACATGATAATAAATAGTAATATAAGATGTACTTAACGCCATAATGATAATAAATAGTAATATAAGATGTACTTAACGTCATAATGATAATAAATAGTAATATAAGATGTACTTAACGCCATAATGATGATAAATGGTAATATAAGATGTACTTATTTAATCCCAGACGGCAGCAGAAGTTTAATAAGACTGCGACAGTATTAGAAGTGTAGATAATATATATATATATATATATATATATATATATATATATATATATATATATATATATATATATATATATATATATATATATATATATATATCGACTGTGGAGGGAGACAAGTGTGCAGACGCATGTTGTAAACCTTCAAGTCTCCCTCGGCGATACGGTCCATGTAGAAATGCAATTTCCTCCTGAACTTACCGACTCATCTTGTAAACAAGTCGAGACGTCCGCGCAACACTGCGCTCTCATAACCCCTGCGGCGTCCGCCTTTCCCGCTCATTCTGGTTGCCGTGGCGATCGCTGGCCTGAGACGCGGCTAAGTCGCATTGTGTCCTCTGTGCAGCGCCACGCAGAGACCTGAGCACCGCTGCGGGCGGCGGCGGCGGCGGCTCCTCGTCTCTCCTGCAGGCCTGAGTGGCTGGGCTGTGTCCAGGCCATCTGTCCAGCCGGCGTGACGCCCCTGCGCGCCGGAGACTTCCTCTTTATCCCTTTATGTGACCCCCCGACCCCTGCAGACCACTCGCTAAGGAGGTCATCAATCGACTAAACCATGTGTGCTGCTGTCTCTCTGCTTCATTTCGTACCGCCATTATTTCTGCCCTTCTCAGCACCTGTTGCCCCCCCTACGTCCCTGGAAGCAGATATCCTCGTCTCCAGGTTTCTTCCCTCTGGGTTAGCGGTGGTGGAGTTCACAGTAACGCCACAACACCACCGCGACGCAGCAATATGTGTCCTTTTGTTAATTTATTTAAGTTAATTTTCTGATGCCATTTGTTATTTAATGTCGTCGCTTCTACAGTATAACACAAAGAAGAGAAGGAAAGAAATGAGTCATCTTTTCCAAATCCATGTCAATCATTACAAACATATCATCATCATCATCATCATCATCATCATCATCATCATCATCATCATCCCACATGTCTTCAGAAAGTGTATCCTGCTGTGTCAGTAGAAATTTGCAATCAAAAGACGACAGACATCACAGTCCTCTGCCAACGAAGGCGTGTTGTTGTTGTCGTCGTATAATGTGGTCTGAGACTGTTGACTTGATGTGCTGATGCTCTTCCTGTGTGCGAATCTGTCCCACTTGTTCCCTATGTAGTGCACTGCCTAATACCCGTAATGCACCGTAAAAGAAGTGTACAACTTGCTTATTACCGCACTATATC
>JAOPHQ010003375.1:0-10888 GCA_030340625.1 Merluccius polli | reverse complement strand
TAAATATTAAATAATAGATCCTAAATCTGACCTACAGCACCTTTAAATATTGAATAATAGATCCTAAATCTGACCTACAGCACCTTTAAATATCGAATAATAGATCCTAAATCTGACCTACAGCACCTTTAAATATTAAATAATAGATCCTAAATCTGACCTACAGCACCTTTAAATATTGAATAATAGATCCTAAATCTGACCTACAGCACCTTTAAATATCGAATAATAGATCCTAAATCTGACCTACAGCACCTTTAAATATAATAGCTCCTAAATCTGACCTACAGCAGCTGACCAATAGCAGTTCTATATAATTCTAATGAGATACTAATGAGATGCTGATGTGTTCAGGGGCGGACCGCTTCATGGACGACGTGGCTCGTATGATTGGCTACCGGCCCTTCCCCTGGATGAAGTGGTGCTGGAGCTTCATCACACCCTGCGTGTGCCTGGTCAGAGTCTCTCTAACCCTCTCTTAGTCTTTCTACCTCTCTCTCTAACCCTTTCTTAGTCTCTCTAACCCTCCCTTACTGTGCGTTCACACCGAAAGCGCACAAAGAGGAATCCTCCTTGTCCACTCCACCTAAGTCGCTTTTGTCGCTTTTGCCCCCCTTCAGAATGTTCGTTCTTGCGTTTTTTTTAATTTAAAGGGCCCGCGCGCCGCACGCGCTAAACACCACCACACAACTACTGCTGTAGCACAGCCCATTTACCGACACCGTTGATCACGGAAAGTTACTTGATAAAGTCATTAAAAACAGAATTACTCCGATTGGCTGGAGGGTTAAAAAGTGTTTATTTACACCATCTCTGATTTACACCTAGGAAAGACGTTGACGCTATGAAGACGCTATGGCCACGTTGCTTGGCAACGCCTGCATACGGGAGATATTAAATAGTCTGCTCGACTTGTAAAAATAAAAAAAACCTCACGATTTCAACTCTAAAACACATTAAAGTATTATTAATTGATTACATATTTCATTCTTTCGTAAGTGACCATGGTACTTCGCGGAAGCAACCCTCCGCTTCGCGTCGGACGGTTCACGCCTCCGCGTCGTCCATTCATTTCTGTTAATGGACACCTCGTCGGGTTACTCCCCAATCATATTTACGGAAATGATCATCCCAAATAAACACCGATTTTGCCAAATGTAATGTTGTCAAATCATAGAGGACATCATAGAGGTGTTCTGCTACGGCAGCAATCAGCGTTTCCAGCGACACCTTGGAACGAATGTTTGGTAGGAACTAAGTTACGCGGGTTGTTTTCTGGGACAGATCTGACCGAGGGACGACGGCAGAACGAGACATCCCCATTGGCTATCGATGGATTTTCCACCTTTCCCTCCTAGTCGCGTCATAGCTCATTTACATAAAGTTGGAGGATTTTTAACCTTTTTTATCCTCCTAAGTCGCCTAGTCCACCCGAGTCCGCCTATTCCTCTTTTCCCTCTTTGTCCGCCTGGCGCCCAATACACAATGAATGACTTCCGGGATCATTTTCCTCTTTGTGCGCTTTTGGTGTGAACGCACAGTTAGTCTCTCTCTCTCTCTCTCTCTCTCTCTCTTAGTCTCTCTACCTCTCTCTCTCTAACCCTCTCTTAGTCTCTCTACCTCTCTCTCTAACCCTCTCTTAGTCTCTCTACCTCTCTCTCTAACCCTCTCTCTCTAAGCCTCTCTTGGTCTCTCTACTGCTAACATTTAGTCTCTAACTCTTTCTCTTAGTCCCTCTACTTCTCTGACACTCTCTCTCTAATACTGTATTATTCTCCCTGGTATTTTCCTGTTCCAGCTGGTCAACTACAATGACTTATGACATTATTAATATTGAACTACAATGATTTATAATAGATTATTAATACTATTATTAATAATGTTATTGTTATAATATTCTAGGGTGTTTTCCTGTTCCACCTGCTGAACTACAATGATTTATAATACAATTATGAATACTATTATTAATAATAATGTTGTCATTATAATACTCTAGGGTATTTTCCTGTTCCACCTGCTGAACTACAATGATTAATAATAATATTATTAATACTATTATTAATAATAATATCATTATAATATTCCAGGGTATTTTCCTGTTCCACCTGGTGAACTACAAGCCTCTGACATACAACAATGTGTATGTGTACCCGTGGTGGGGGGAGGTGATTGGCTGGTGTCTGGCTCTCTCCTCCATGCTGTGCATCCCCGTCAGCGTGCTGTACAAGCTGTTCAGAGCCAAGGGTACCTTCAAACAGGTTGGTACTCACTACTACTGTAGTACTACACACTCTTCAAACAGGTTGGTACTCACTACTACTGTAGTACTACACACTCTTCAAACAGGTTGGTACTCACTACTACTGTAGTACTACACACTCTTCAAACAGGTTGGTACTCACTACTACTGTAGTACTACACACTCTTCAAACAGGTTGGTACTCACTACTACTGTAGTACTACACAGTCTTCAAACAGGTTGGTACTCACTACTACTGTAGTACTACACACTCTTCAAACAGGTTGGTACTCACTACTACTGTAGTACTACACACTCTTCAAACAGGTTGGTACTCACTACTACTGTAGTACTACACACTCTTCAAACAGGTTGGTACTCACTACTACTGTAGTACTACACAGTCTTCAAACAGGTTGGTACTCACTACTACTGTAGTACTACACACTCTTCAAACAGGTTGGTACTCACTACTACTGTAGTACTACACAGTCTTCAAACAGGTTGGTACTCACTACTACTGTAGTACTGCACACTCTTCAAACAGGTTGGTACTCACTACTACTGTAGTACTACACACTCTTCAAACAGGTTGGTACTCACTACTGTAGTACTACACACTCTTCAAACAGGTTGGTACTCACTACTGTAGTACTAGATATGGGGTGGTGTTGACATGTTTAGCTGTAGATAGGGGTGGTGTTGACGTGTTTAGCTGTAGATAGGGGTGGTGTTGACGTGTTTAGCTGTAGATAGGGGTGGTGTTGACGTGTTTTAGCTGTAGATAGGGGTGGTGTTGACGTGTTTTAGCTGTAGATAGGGGTGGTGTTGACGTGTTTTAGCTGTAGATAGGGGTGGTGTTGACGTGTTTTAGCTGTAGATAGGGGTGGTGTTGACGTGTTTTAGCTGTAGATAGGGGTGGTGTTGACGTGTTTTAGCTGTAGATAGGGGTGGTGTTGACGTGTTTTAGCTGTAGATGGGGGTGGTGTTGACGTGTTTTAGCTGTAGATGGGGGTGGTGTTGACGTGTTTTAGCTGTAGATAGGGGTGGTGTTGACGTGTTTTAGCTGTAGATAGGGGTGGTGTTGACGTGTTTTAGCTGTAGATAGGGGTGGTGTTGACGTGTTTTAGCTGTAGATAGGGGTGGTGTTGACGTGTTTTAGCTGTAGATAGGGGTGGTGTTGACGTGTTTTAGCTGTAGATAGGGTTGGCGTTGACGTGTTTTAGCTGTAGATAGGGTTGGCGTTGACGTGTTTTAGTTGTAGATAGGGGTGGTGTTGACGTGTGTTTTATCCTCTAGCGTTGGGCCCACCTGACCACGCCTGTGTGGGGGCCCCACCACCTGGAGTACATGGCCCCCGATGTCCACAGCAAGACACCGGCCCTGCCCCCCTGCACCACAGACCACAACAAGGTCATCATCTTCGAGAGTGTCATGTAGGCCGGGCCCCCCAAACCCTCTTTACGGCTCCATGTCTTCCTTGTTGTTTGGGAATCACGTAGCCAATGAGGCCCTTCAAGACAGAGTCCTAGACACACCCTCCTCCCTTAGAGGTCATTAGCCCAAAAACGAAACCACGTCCAAAAGGCACTCAATATGACTTACATCTAAGACGACATCTAATAACCCTAATGACCCCTAGTCTGACCTCTAACCCTAATGACCCCTAGTCTGACCTCTAACCTCACCCCTAATGACCTTTATCCTCTAATAACCTCTAAACTGACCTCCAAAGTCAGTGTTGAGTGCCAAACAAAGTGTTTGAGACCCCTAGAGGCCACGGCTGCCATATTATCATGAACCTCTGGAGAGAGAGGGAGTGAGAGATGGAGAGTTAGAGGAAGAGATAGAGAGGGAGAGAGCGAGAGGGAAGGAACGACAGTACTAGCCAATCCATGCCTTATGTTGTTATCTTAACTCTAGAGCCCTGTCAGTCACATGACCCGTCAGTCACATGACTAGCCAAACCCACAGCCCTTTGTCTAGGGCTATGGCCAAATCAAGCCCCGCCTCCAGGGAGGCGTGTCTACAACTCTGTCTCCAAGCAACCACTAGGTAACATTAGTGATAACCCCGTAGAATAGATTAAAAAACAAAGCGTTTGCACATTGTAAAATACTATTGCTGGCACTTGTGTTTGAAATAACTGCTTTTGTTTTACGTTGTAAAATGGATCAGAGATTTATTTTGTGAAGGCTTTTATTTTGCTGATACATTATGGAAAATCTATATATTGAATATTTTGTGTTCCATATTTGCAGTATTTGTGATAATGATGCTTTCTGATCATGTAGAGCCATCAACAGCAAGATGTTTAGCTAGCGATGCATTAGCTAGCGATGCATTTAGCTAGCAATGCGTTAGCAAGTGATGTGTTAGCTAGTGACACATTTACCTGGCGACACATTCAGTGACACATTAAGCTTGCGACATCCAAAGCAGCAAATTTTTAAATATAACAAATGCACAGCTCTAGGCAACATCATGTAAAATTAAGCTAATTTCTAACTTAAGATAACAATGTATGGTAGTATATTATAGTGTAGGATATCATAGTATAATTAAATATTTTAGTTGGCAGCTAGCCAACGTTGACTGCAGAAAGCAGCATCAGTATTTGATCAATATTATTATTAATTATTAGTATTATATATCATGCAACAATAAGGAATAGTTAATTTACATAGTTGCTGGATGTCTCCGTTACAAACAGATTTCAGGAGGAATTTAAGATCAGCTAAAATCATTTGGGTTCTGCTTGCCAGCTTGATATTAGCTGCTGACCTGATCAAGAAAATTGTTTGCAACTTTGCACCACCATGATAGCATGGTGCCACCTGTTAGCATGGTAGCACCTGTTAGCATGGTAGCCATGCAGGGCTGGTTTGGTGTAAACACTAGGAAAGAGAATATTTTTTTGTATTTTTTTTTGGTGAAATGATCAAAGTGCTCAAAGGGAAAGATTTCAGTTTTACATTGACAGTGTATTTACGTTCCTGGTGGTGTGGTTTCCCCTGCGAACGCGCAAGAACAACCACACATACTGGCTTCATCAAACATTTTATTTGTGTAATAATGACATATAGTATTAATTACATGTAGTACTAATAACATGTAGTAGTACTAATTACATGGAGTACTTATAATAACATGTAGTGCTAGATCAATATCTGCTACATCCCCCTTCCAATTACCAAATATGGTCAAGATGGACCCATTTCCAGTCCATCCATTAGTCCAACAGCCAATCACATGGTTTTTAGAGACTTTATAATGGTTAGGGTTGTTGAGGAAATAGATGTAGTTAGCCTACATGAGTATTAACTATATTAGTACTACTTCTTATGCCTACATTAACAGATCTGCCAAAACTTGATATGTACTCTAAACTGGAAGAAGGGAAGTTCTTTACAACAAAACCAGCAAACTGTAAACTGTACAGGAACTGTAAACTTATTTGCTGTAAACTTACACTTTACTGTATTATCTGTAGACAGTAGATCCACATGTAATATATAGAGGTCTTCCAAATGGCTTGAATGTATTTTCATCACATGATGTTTATTTTTAGAGGAAATGTAGGGAAAATGTGTAAATGAATGCTGCAAGACCTGTCAACTAATTTCAAATGGCTATGCAACACTAGCAGCTTGTCTTGTTTGTGTGAGTGGGTGGGGCCAGAAACGGTTCTACTTTCCCTGATTGGTTGATGACTGTCCTGATCTCACTCGAGGAAAAGTGAAATAAAGTGAAATATCAGTGAAGTAACTCTTCTGAATAGCAGAGTATAACATGGATATAAGATTAATAATAATTTAATAGGTTTCTGGTAGGAACTAAAGCTAACATGTCAGCATTAGCTCATTACTCAGCACGCTGTACCAAACCAGGCCTGAAGTGTGCTAAACTAAACCAGAACAAAGTTAGCCATGCTCTGTCCCCGTTCCAAGCTGTGTCTTCCTGATTGTAGATCATCAGTTAGCCTAGTTGATATTTAACATCTCACTCCATGCTAGAAGACTGGCTACTGGCTAGGCTATGCTAGCAGCAAGCTAATGGGTGGTTTGAATCCACCAGGATACATTAGCAGGAAGCTAACAGGCTAATTGGTGGTTTGACTGACTGGAGTATTGGTACCCCTGTTATGACATGTACTGTCAGCGTTTGATGCCAACCATGCTAGCCCACTGTGATCACCGTGTTGACCCCTGGTCCAGTCCACTGACTAAATTACGGCAATAAAACTAACTTGACGACTACACCTGCATCTGCCTCTCCTTATACCTTTAGTTAATCAATACTGTCTCTCCTTATCCAGCTGTAGTTCAATAAGAGTTTACATTTAAAGAGTAAGTACACCCCCAAATCACTTTTTCAGTTGAAACATGTTGTTTGGGTCTCACAAAGTGTTGAACATTTGTTATTTTTAACTAAAATGTGTCAAATTGTTTGTAAAATACGAGTGGTCTGCTAGTTTCCTATTGGCTGAGCACATCCTATTAAACCCAATGTGTGACTGGTGGTCAAGTGAAGGTACTGCATATGTATGACATCACACTGACTGGATTACATAATGTATGACGTTACACTAACCAGATTACACAATGTATGACATCACACTGACTGGATTACATCATGCAGTATGACATCACACGGACCAGATAATATGGTTAGCATGCTAATGTTTCACATGTTAATGGTTAACATGCGAGTGGTTAGCATGCAACGGGTTTCTATGCTAGTGGTGAACATTCTAATGTCCCCTGGCATGCGAGTCACAGGGCTAGCAGCAGTGTTTCCCAGCTCCTCTGTGTTTCTAGGAAGGGAAGCCTGTTTGCTGTTTTCTGTTCAGTAAGTTGAGACTGTGAGGAGCAGAGATCAGCTGCTGGTTCTGGTTCAAACCGGACTGAATGTCAGAGGCCAACGGAGCAGCTGCCTTATACAGACAGGAGGAGGAGGTGCCTTATACAGACCCAAGGAGGTGCCCTTTACAGACAGGAGGAGGAGGTGCCTTATACAAACCCAAGGAGGTGCCCTTTATAGACAGGAGGAGGTGCCTTATTCAGACACAAGGCGGAGGTGCCTTATACATACAGGAGGAGGTGCCTTATACAGACAGGAGAAGGAGGAGCCTTATTCAGACAGGAGGAGGAGAAGGAGCCTTATTCATACAGGAGGAGGAGCTGCCTTATTCAGACAGGAGGAGCTGCCTTATTCAGACAGGAGGTGAAGATGGCTAAGTTTAGTACAAGGCAGAGGCCGCAAACACCCCCCCCCACGTGATATATCCTGTGATATTATATTTAGTTCTAGAGTGATAAATACTGTGATATTAGAGGTGGCACGGTGGAGATAGAGATTATATATATATATATATATAGTGCCAAGGGTCAAGAGAACAGTAACAAGTATCACAGAGAGCTTGTTTATTGTTGGAAGTTGAGCTTAGAGTACATTCAATAACAACCCAGAGAGAGCAGGAGGGGGGGAAAGAGACATCCCGTTCCTAGAAGATCATGGAGGAGGTTTCAACTTTAACCTTATTCTCTGTAAACTGAGCCCAGACCCCCTGGATTCTGGAACCTCGTTCGATATCACGTCTCACACAACCAGTGTCAGCTCACTTAACATCTTTCACCTGAAAACTCCACTATCAAACACATGGATACACTGATTTATTTTACACTGATTTATTTTAATTTGGTCCAAATTGTGTCCTACAGAAATAAGGACAAATTATCAACATCGGCTACATTTCCCACAAATTAATGGCTCCTTGTTCGACATAAAATGATGGCTATAACAGTGAGAAAGATGAGAACCAAGACATCTTTGAGTATAATCACACGTATAAATGTGAGGTTTGTTGAAGCTTGTGAAATACCGCTTGATGTTTGGCAAGACAAGCGGTAGCTCATGTAGAATTCAAACCTGGCTCACACAAGAACCTTTAAGCTAGGCCAACACCTAGCTAACCATAAAGGCACTAGCCTTAGCCAACAGGTGTGACAGCTGTTTAAAGCAGTCACACTTGTTGTTAATAGCAGCTGATTGGCTACTGATCACCTCCTAGAAATGACAGTCGATGAACTGCCAAAGGAAGCTAGGTTGTTAGCATTAGCCTTTAAGATGAGACCACTTAATTCTAGTAAAGCTTCAAAACAGTGATAAAAAACATGCTCCACAATTAAAGCAACACAACAGCGTAAAGACCCTCATCTCCATACAGCGGTTAGCATGGCTAGCCTCCTCATGCTAACAACAGACATGAGAGATTCAAAGCAGGCTAGTGTAGAGAAGGATCCTATTTCAAATGTTCTTATGAGGAGAAACTTCCTATAGGACGTCTCGCTGGAAACACACCAATCGCAACCAGTCCAAAGTGACATCACTGACCAGGAAGTGACATCATGAGAGTGAAGAGGTGGAGGCAGAAGGAGGATGATGATGGTGGTGACGATGGTGGAGTGGTGATCAGCTCTTCAGTCTGACTTCTTGTCTCTGGAATCTCCACTGGCCTGGACGAGAGGGAGATCAACGTCATTTGATGCATCATAGCTGCCAGTGAACGTCGTCACTTAAAACATGAGCTCAATAAATAACCCTACAGTCAAATCAAGTAGTGGGTGAGGTCTCACACACACACACACACACACACACACACACACACACACACACACACACACACACACACACACACACACACACACACACACACACACACACACACACACACACACACACACACACACACACACACAACTTTGAGTATCTTGTAAAGCGCTATAAAAATGCAATGTATTATTATTATAGCACCCTGCAACACATGTATACATACACCCTTTACACTGGTGTCCCTCAGGGATCATGTCTAGATCTCCTGACATTGTCCCATCAGACCTTTTGGCTTAGTAGTCGCATGGCGTTTTGTATCGTTTCCATAAATATGTACATATTGTAGTTTGCGTACATACGTACGTGCGTGCGTGCATGTGCGTATACGCCTATGTGCATCTTACCAGCAGCTTGCTGTGCTCCCCCAGCAGCCGGTCATACTCCACCGTCAGGTTCTCAGCCTGAGACTTCATGGCCTTCACATCGCTGTCAGACTTCTGGAGAGCTGGGAATACAAACACATAGCAACATATAATAATGAATTAGATGCAATATAATAAACTCCTTACCCAACAAAGCCCCCCTCCCTGACATGTCTCTGTACTGTCTAACACCTACCTGCTCCTTAATGACCTGTCTCTGAATTACTATTACAACACTACCAAAACTACCATTTTGATTATTGTTGTATAATGGATATGCTAAAGCCCAGTCTTTAGACCAATAGCATAGTATATTAATCCGACAAAGAAATCGGAAAGCGAAACAGTAGGATATAATATTAACGACATCATTATTAGTTACCATTAGTTTATACTTTTTTTCCTTACATTTAACGTTAATCATTAGTCGTACGTGTATATATAGTTATATATGATTATTATTATGAAACTTCCATTTGAAGTCAACGCGTACGCGAGGACAGCCAGCGTGAGCAGCTCAGAGCACACTTTTGCGTTTTCAACCCTTTAGACGGGAACGCGACGGTGGAGCGTTTTTAAGATTTCCACTCTGGAGGGTGGGTTCATTTTTTTGCATTTTTAAGCCCCAAAAACGCCGTCGCCGTCTAAACGAAAGGCACATCTGATAAAATATTTTGTCGGTTTCACCCGGGAGCGTTGTCGTGTAAAGTGGGCCTAAAACATCAGGCGATGGTTGAAATGTGCTATAATGCTAAATCCCCCAACCCACCTTCTAGTGATGTCAAAACATGTAATAAATAAAATGGCTGTTTGGAAGTTTCAACTCCTCACTCTCTAGAGTGAAACCTTGGCCTTTGCTACACACACGCTGCAAGTGTCCACGCTGCGCTACTCCAGCCATTCTGATGCAACAGTAGCGTTAGTCACACATCTACTTTGTCCTCACCCTTCTTGGTTGAGTCCAGTTCCTCCTTCAGATTCGTCACTTCCTGTTTGAGGTTCTTGTTCTCCTCCTCCTTTCCTCCAGACTTCTGACACCCAGCATCAGGAACCGCTAGCCCTGCCTCCTTCAGCTTCTGTGCACACACACACACACACACACACGCACACACGCACACGCGCGCGGCAGCGCGCGCGCACGCACGCACGCACGCACGCACGCACGCACGCACGCACGCACGCACGCACGCACGCACGCACGCACGCACGCACGCACGCACGCACGCACGCACGCACGCACGCACGCACGCACGCACGCACGCACACACGCACGCACACACGCACGTTAGCGGTGTACCTGTATTCTGACTGGATGGTTAGAGTTAGCAGTGTACCTGTATTCTGACTGGATGGTTAGCGTTAGCCGCATACCTGTATTCTGACTGGATGTTAGCTTACCTGCTGCAGCTGGTCATTTTCCTCCATGAACTTCTTGGCAGCGTTACTAGCGCCCTCTGCCTGCTTCTTGAACGCCTCGTTGGACGCCATCAGAGAGGCCTGCTGGGACAGGAGGGTCGCTATGCGACGAAGTAGCCTAAGGGGGGGGGGGGGGGGGGGGGGGGGGGGGGGGGGGGGGGGGGGGGGGGGGGGGGGGGGGGGGGGGGGGGGGTGG
>JAOPHQ010003374.1:0-15568 GCA_030340625.1 Merluccius polli | reverse complement strand
GGGTGAGGCGGCGGCGCAGCGTGTCTTTGGTGAGGTACTGCGGCAGGTCCAGCAGGTTGTAGCAGGTGTGCGCCACAGGCAGGTAGTGCTGCTGCGCCGTGGTGGACTGCAGCGCGATGCGCAGGCTCTCCATGCCGTGGATGGGGATGCGGTCGCTGCCCGTCAGGAAGACTGGAGGGGGGAGGTTCAATTAGTCTCGACGGTTTAGTCTGTTGTTTGGATCACGATTATTGTTCATTGTTTAGTCACGCTTAATGTTTATTATTTAGTCTGGATAATTGTTTATTTTTTGAGTTTAGATGATTGTTCGTCGTTTATTGTTTAGTCTCGATTATTACCGAGTGTACAGTGTCAGACGGTTATTTATTCTTTATTATTTAGTGTAGGATATTGTTTCTTATTTATGACTGATGGAGAGGGGAGAGAGGAGAGAAGAGAGAGAGAGAGACAGAAAGAGTGGGAGATGAGGACCAGAGAGGGGAGAGAGATGGGGGGGGGGAGAGGGCGCGACAGAGAGGGAGGGAGGGATGAGAGGAGGGAGAGTGAGATAGAAGAGATAAGATGAGTTGTTGGACGTTGAGGTCTTCGCTTATTGGACTCGTGACTTGAATCTCTAGCGTTCGTGTTTTTTTATGATTCAATAAAATCTGCTATTCTGGGCTCACAACTCAATTAGGTCCGACATTCTCTGTGTATTACAATACACTAAACTTACGAGTGTTGTTACCGCCTGCAGTGTTTGTTCTGTGTTTTGTTTTCGGTGAAGATTACACTTCAACCGTTTCAAACCGTCTGTGCGTCGGGTTTCCCTGCGGGTTTGTTTGTTTGGGGGTTAATTGGTTAATTGGTTCCTGGTTGTGAGTGGTTAGCTTGATTCCTTGGGTAGGGGGCAGCTGGTGTGTCAAGTCCGGCCAGAGGAGACCGGTTGACTGACTGACTGACTGAGGTATGACTTTTGGTGTGGATTTGATTGCGTGATTTTTGTAATTTAAGTCATTTTTGATTTGTTGCGCACTTCTGTACAGACACAGGGACCGACACTACAGTTCATAAAAACTGTCCCTCGGCGGGAAACAAAGGGACAACAGTCTCCCTCTGCTTGACCAACAGGGAACACAGGGGGAGCGTCTTGGACTTACGCAGAAACTGCTTCTTCTTGTCCAGAGGGAAGTCGTGGAAGACCTCCCAGAACATCCTGACAGTGGGGTGGGTGGCTGAATACTCACCCTTATACACTGCATTCTGGTGGGGAGAGAGAGAGAGAGAGAGAGAGAGAGAGAGAGAGAGAGAGAGAGAGAGAGAGAGAGAGAGAGAGAGAGAGAGAGAGAGAGAGAGAGAGAGAGAGAGAGAGAGAGAGAGAGAGAGAGAGAGAGAGAGATTATAAAAAACACATGACAACAAGGACGTATATAAAATGTGTGTATAACAACTAACAGTAACGTATGTGTAGTTCTACAGATATATTTGTAGCTGTAAGTGTCACGCCGACTTTCTGCGCGCCGCTGGCTCCCGGCGTCGGCGCTCACCTTCTCCATCTCCTCCCAGTTGTAGTTGTCGTTGCCCACCACCATGGCCATGAGCTCGGTGGGCTGGAAGAGGGACAGGATGTTCCCCCCGCACACCTTCAGGAAGCCCGCCGAGAACGCCGAGTACAGCTCGCTGACGGAGCCGCTGAACACGTAGCGCAGGTAGGCGTCCACAAACTCCTTCCTGGTGGGGGGCACACACACACACACACACACACACACACACACACACACACACACACAGAGACAGTCTGGGTAAATGTGTGTTTTCATGTATGTTGTCTATCAGCTTAGATTCAGATTCAGAGGACTTTAATAATATTGAACGATGAATAATTATTATTAACCCTGAGGGAGATCGTTTCTGTCGCAATGGCTTTGTGAAAAAAATAATATGGAAAGTAAAAATATAATACACAGAAGTACAGTAGCTCAATAACGATATGTAGAAAGGTTAAGAAAATGACAATGTACATACAAAGATAAGAATATATGCTGCTATAAAACGGCACACTGAAGCTGAGGTATTGCACATTAAATGAAACAGTGATCTGTTATAATGACCATATCTGTTACGACAGGAGGAATGAGGAGCGTGTGAACGATGGCGTTGTAATGCCATCTAGCTCTGGAGAGACTTGGCTTTGAGAGTCTGTAATTGCCTGGTCAGAATAGGACCCGCCTTCTTTTACTTATTTTTATTTCCGAAGAAAACTTTTACCATTTTATCAGTAAAAGCTGTTTTTATAACCATTTGGTCATTTAGGACAGTGTTTCTCAAATGGGGGTACGTGTTCCCCGAGGGGTACTTTGAACGACTGCAGGAACATTTTAAATATGTTTGTTGTTGTTGTGTTCATATTGGTTATGAACAATTGTAAAATAATTACACCTTAGTACAAGTTTGGTAAATATTTCCAATGACAAGTTCTCATGTTTCTCACTAAACTAAGTATTTGCCTCACCCATTTAATGTTCATGTTTACACCAAACAACATGCACACATATTTACACATACATTTATATTCATTTTCAATTTTTTTCCTCCCCAAAATGTTTTCGTGCTGGTGAAAGGGGTACTTGGCTGAAGAAATGTCTTAGAGGGGGAACTTTAGTACAAATAGTTTGAGAACCACTGATTGAGGAGAGTGTTTTCTCCACAGCGACTCACAGTGTGAGTTTAAGGTCCAGGTCATTAGTGAGCATGTGAGGGGCGTCTTGCTCAAGGACACCTACAGGCAGACTGGAACCCACAACCTTCCTCCTAGCCGCCACACCGTCCCGCCCCTCTATGAAATGTAGTTTGTGACGCTACACAGCTTGCTGTTTTTCGAGTATTGCGTTTTATATTGATTTAGTTTAGTTCATCTTTGCATAATTGACGTTCGGACCGTTTTTCCAGGAAACCTTTTCCAACTGAATTTCATCGCAGGCGATTTTTTTTTTGATGCGAATCATTTTCAACGTGGTGTTTACCAAACGAGTCACAATACCTGGAAGTCGTGACGTCGCTTTAATCAGCTATCGACCTTTATGGGCACGGCTGGTCAACTCATTACTAATACGCTCCTTGGGATAAACAAACTAGGAGCAAACACCCCCCCCCAACGCTACCGTCCCTGCTACCTATACAATGCGCTACGCCCTGCGCTGCTGTGTTTTCTCTACGCCCCAGCGCTCCTGGGAGCGTGTTCCTGGAAGTGTTGTGTTCCTGGGGAAAGGAAAGGAAAGGAAAGCCCAACCTTGGCTGGATCCTAAACCCTGTGGCCGCTGCTTCTTCCTCGGCGGCGGCGCAGCGCAGCTTCCTGCCCGCGTCTTATCTGCACCTGCCGCCGCCGCCGCCGCGCAGCCCTCAACATGCACATCAACATATATTATTCATATATTTATCACATTTTTCTTATTTTGTATTATATGCAAAAGTTATTTTAGATATGCAACAAAGTGTGCAATATATATATATTATTTTTATGTTAATGCTAACCCATTTTTAAGTTTTATATCTGCATATTTATTTATCTGTACACACTGCCTCTCCTCCATTACTGTTGTACTCTGTGCCACTGTAACGAAATTTCTTTTTGATGCAAATCCAAATGACAAAGTCAGTCTAAGTCTAAGTCTAAAATACAGAGAAAAACTGTGGAGGGGATAACCAGCTCTTGCATTACCACATCATATTCTACACTATGTTGAATTATATTATTATATTATATAAGTACTCTCTCTCCGTATACGAATAAACCGAATAAGTAACTGCTGCTTCCGGGGGGCCGCCTTATCTTCCTCAACAAAAACATGCACATTTCTTCCCCCCCGTCGAACTCCAGTGTGATAACCTAAAACCCACGACATACTCCTTATAAAAAAAGAAGCAGAGTCACGGCTACTTGAGTTTAATCTTATTTGGTTCTTATCTGAGCCATAACAAAAGCAGGACCACCCAAACATGGCGCCGCCTCTCTGTCCCTCTCCAAACGGGCCGGGTGAAAGCGAGCCGGTGTGTAATCCCACACAGCCGGCCCGGGCTCGACCCGGTGCCGCGTGTTGGCTTGGAAACATCAGGACTAATACCGGGTACCGGCGGGCCCACGCTCCCCTGCGCCGCCACAGGAAGTGCATCACTCCATGGTGAACCGTTTTTGACATTTTGATGTATGAAGGAATATTTACACGCACGCACGCACGCACGCGCGCGCGCGCGCACACACACACACACACACACACACACACACACACACACACACACACACACACACACACACACACACACACACACACACACACACACACGCACACGCACACGCACACGCTGCGCTATGCTTTGGGACAGATGAACTCTAAACACGGGCGTATCTGTAGCACATCGGCACTCGGCTTCGGGGCGTTGGCATCCGTCAGACAGACCAAACTTCAACAATTAAACGCCTGTCTGCCTCTGCGTGTGTGTGCACGCGCGTGTGTGTGTGCGTGTGTGCGGTATTGGACACGCACTGTTGCACAACACTGCACACAGAGCTTCTGTCTGCGTCTGCCCAACAGAAGTGAGTTGTCACGGTCACACGGCGAAATGAAATGAAGTGCTGCGTATTTAGGACAGAGATTTGTTTTTTGTTTTTCCTTGCGAGAACAATGTCCGCCAGTGTGAATCTGGGAGATTGCGCCGTCTGTCCAAAACAGACATTTGGAAAACGACGGCATGACGACGATGTTTATTGTGTTGATGTCATTGTCGGGGGGGGGGGGGGGTTCGGGTTTAAAACAGAAAGAGGGGCGGTTTTAGGGCGAGTTGAGGTTTTGCGTTCGATAGAGGAAGTCGTCTGACGACACTTATTGTCGGACAACTGCAGCATTGCGGCGTTTATTTTTGTGTTCGCATAATGTTATCGCGTAAACCAAAGCTTCTGAGCCAAATTTGGTGGCTGGCGGTTAAAAACTTCTCGCCAGTACCTACAGTTTAACATATATTTTATATTGACTATGTAATGGTCGATATAAAATAATGATGGCTGTAATAGGTGACGCTTATTACAGTTTTCCAAAATTTGACACAAAATATAACAAAGCGATTTTATTGATTGAAAAATGATTTTATTGCTTCCGCTAAAAGAAGTTGGATTTATACGGTTGGAAACAGCGTCCATAGCAACGGTCTGTTCATAACAGTGGTCTGCTATTCAGAAATAACCGAATCAGAATGGAGTTTTCCACAAAGCCATGTAATAAAAGACAGGCTCCTAACCTGTTGCTCCTGTCCACCGTGATGCCTTCCCCTCCAGGGACCAGCTCCTTCACCTCCGTCAGCCCGTAGTTCTCCCTGGTGATCTGCACACAGCAGGGAGCGCCGCGCCGTGAGACACGCCGCCAGCACTAACACTAACCTGGCGCCCAGGACCGCCATGTTGGTGTCGTGTTGGTGCGCCATTTTAAACCGCACAGAATTGGAAATATGACGCCATGATACGGTGTGTGTGTGTGTGTGTGTGTGTGTGTGTGTGTGTGTGTGTGTGTGTGTGTGTGTGTGTGTGTGTGTGTGTGTGTGTGTGTGTGTGTGTGTGTGTGTGTGTGTGTGTGTGTGTGTGTGTGTGTTTAGTCAGACATTCCTGATAGAAAGAGCAGACCTTCTGAAATTACTTTTTTGCAATGATATCTGTAACAGATTATCGAAGCAAATGGCACTTTGATTTCCTTCATTTCAGAATTACATTTTTTTTTTGGAAACTAAATCCAATGAATCCCCTTCTGAACTCTTCACCCCGACACTTTCCTCTGATAAATATTGTGTTTCTAACTGAACCGCGAGATGCCTCTGACTTACAGCGAAGTTGAGGCAGAACACCTCCTCCACGTCGTCGCCGTCGTGGTCCAGCAGCTGCTGCAGACTCCTGGGGGAGAGCGGGAAAATGATGTCAAGCTGAGCGGTTGGCATTTGACCACATTTGACATTTAGAGACCAAGAATGCAGGGAATCATTCCACTGGGAATGAGGAGGAGGAGGAGGAGGAGGAGGAGGGAGTGGAATGATAATTCTGCTTATCTCAAAGAAAGAAATAATGACTGATGCCATACTTTACAGAAGTTGCTCTGTCTGTCTTTCTCTCTCTCTGCTACCATAGACATTTTCACACCACAAACATTGCATTTCAGCCTTAACTAGTAGCTAGTTACTATCACTAGTAGTGGTGTATACCATAACGATATGAATCTGGAGCTAAACCCGTAATCAATAGATACAGCCACCCCCGCCCCCCCCCCACCCCCCACCCCAGCGAGCCACATGAGAAACTAAAACACTTGGCCAAGTACAAACTGTACAAACCCACAAGAGGCATTTCCTGTCTCAGTCCTCGGCTTGTTATGTTTCCCTTGGCAACCATAATGTCGCCGCCAGGAAGACTTGACTAATGGGCGGCCATTTTATTTGGAATTTAGGCCAGATGCTCGGTGTAGCTCTACTCTGTGGCTGCATAATGGCCAATAATAATAATAATATGAATAGCAGCCGTGTCAGAGCTGCAGCGCCTCCAGTCCATCTGTGATGGGAAGACGCATGCTGGCCTGAGATCCTCAACATCCCGTCGGGAACAATTCCCTTCAGGGGAACTTGATTGGCTACTGGTTGTCGTCGTGCTGCACGGTGACCAGATGACCCCCGTGGTGACAGCTGATTGGTTGGTTACCTGCCCTCTTTTTGGGGGTGAGGGGGAGTTACCTGCCCTCTGTGGGGGTGGGGGTGAGTTACCTGCCCTCTGTGGGGGTGGTGAGTTACCTGCCCTCTGTGGGGGTGGTGGTGAGTTACCTGCCCTCTGTGGGGGTGGGGGGGGAGGAAGAGTTACCTGCCCTCTGTGGGGGTGGGGGTGAGTTACCTGCCCTCTGTGGGGGTGGGAGGGGGGAGTTACCTGCCCTCTGTGGGGGTGGGGTGGGGGGGTTGAGTTACCTGCCCTCTGTGGGGGGTGGGGTGGGGGGGAGGGGGTTACCTGCCCTCTGTGGGAGTGGTGAGTTACCTGCCCTCTGTGGGGGTGGGGGGTGAGTTACCTGCCCTCTGTGGGGGTGGGGGGTGAGTTACCTGCCCTCTGTGGGGGTGGGGGGTGGGGGTGAGTTACCTGCCCTCTGTGTGGGTGTGGGAGGGGGTGGGGGGGGGTGAGTTACCTGCCCTCTGTGTGGGTGTGGGAGGGGGTGGGGGGTGAGTTACCTGCCCTCTGTGGGGGTGGGGGGTGGGGGTGAGTTACCTGCCCTCTGTGTGGGTGTGGGAGGGGGTGGGGGGGGTGAGTTACCTGCCCTCTGTGGGGGAGAGCTCCTTCAGGTCGTCCAGGCCGGGGGGAGCGTCCAGGAGCTTCTTGTAGAGCGCCAGGGGGAAGTGGAGGTCCACCACAGTGGAGTTGTAGATGGCCAGACCACAGATGATCCCGATCAGGTGGAACCAGTTGTGCTCCACGAAACACTGCAGAGGTTAGCAGGACTTGTGGATTCATACGAGAAGCATAAAACTGAAGCCATGCCAGCTACACCGTTTCCAGGTCAAAAGTTTTTTTACATCCGTGGTACTCGTGTTTTAATAATATTAATAATTCATTGCATTTATGAAGTCTGGGCTTCCCTGCTTGGGCTGCTGCCCCCGCGACCCGACCCCGGATAAGCGGAAAAGAAGATGGATGGATGGATGGCATTGCATTTATATACCGCTTTACAAGATACTCAAAGCGCTGACATAGTGTGTGTGTGTGTGTGTGTGTGTGTGTGTGTGTGTGTGTGTGTGTGTGTGTGTGTGTGTGTGTGTGTGTGTGTGTGTGTGTGTGTGTGTGTGTGTGGGGGGGGGGGTATGACACCTCATCCGCTACCAGTGTGTAGCACCCACTTGGGTTTTGTTCCCCCATTTCAGTTCGCGGCGTCTCTCCTGCGCTAGGGCCCAGACCGCTTTAGCTGCCTGTCGATCGCCCGCGTCACCTGACGATCGTACGTCAGTGGGTTTTTTTTTCAAAGCCGTCCGTTTTTGTGCGTTTTCCCCCGGCTACACGACAACAGCAACGGCATACTGGCATTTTCAACTTCAACTGAGAAATCGAATTTGTTTTTGGTGGACGGAAGACCGGAACAGAAACAAAAGATGCATTTAATTTGAATAATGATAATAATAATTCAGAATGTCATTTATCTACACATCTGACATGGCCTGAATTACAACAAAACGAATAGACTAGCGAGTGACGTTCAAGGTTAGACGTGTGGACTAGAGTGTGGAGGATGAGGCAGCTTTTCGGGTAGGAACTTGCACAACTTGAAAGTGTGTGCGTGTGCGTGTGCAGCTGGATTAATAATTCACAGTCGTTAAAGAAATACACGAAGGGTGTATTTTTAACCATTGACTCATTCAAGACACGGCAGCAGGATAACAGCTGAATCATTGTGGTCGTTTAAACTAAATACTAAATACTTAAAATGTGTAGGTTTGGGTAAAAACATATTGTGGTCCGTTCCATACAAGGCCATCTCGCCTGAGTGACTTTACTATTATTTACCGCCGAGCAGAATCAAAATAAACGATTAGATGGCGGTAGTGAAACTGTGGCAACATCCTACTGTAAATAGTTGACTCGAATAATTTCTGTATTCCCCCCCCATCCATTCCTACGTCTCCTTCATTCAAGGACGTATACGGCTATGCAGGTAGCTGTTGTGTAAACTTCGTAGCCGGCCAGGGGTGTCGTATTATGACTAATCCAAGACTGAAAGAACAAAACCTTTGTTTTGCTGGAAAACACTGACCTCGGTCAAATGACACGGCAGCCATAACAAACACCCACGGCAAACAACGTGGTCATTCGTGGTTATATATTTGACATTTGTCGACATACAATCACACCGCTGTTATACACAAAATATAACGTATGCTGTTTGGTGTACACAATTATCCAACGTGTCTCATAATGCCTTGAGTGTTTACATTGCAAGTATGGGTAATCGAACCCCTAACCCTGGCAGTGTTAATGCCTCGGTTTGCCCACTCAGGACCAGGACTTCTATGTGAAGGAGGAAATAAGGTCAAAAGATAATGATCTGAAATCAAACCAAGAAAAGCTCATTGCTTTATCTACATTTTCAACAAAATGTTTCAGAATTAGACTTTGTTTTGGCTTTGGATTGTTTTCCCATTATATGCAATACACAGTTTGGCCTTCTAACCACTAAAACACACCCATGCATGCTCTTTGTACACAGCTTGTTTAAAGGTGACGACGGTCACAGCGTACCTTGTCTGAGAACCACAGGAGGTTGGACTCGGTGTAGTGGGTGAACATCCCGTACACAGGATCCATCAGCTCCTTCAGGAGGAGCAGGAAGAACTCCTTGGTCACCCCGCCCGCGTCCACCGCCTCCTCCCCATCGAAGATCACCTGGTGGGGGGGAGGGTGGGGCACAAGAAGCGACAAGTCGTGAAGTCTTGTTTTTATTGGTTAATATTTAAAGGGGAACCGTCATGCTTGGCTATTGTCTAATACGTAGGAGTACTGTTCAATATGCGTGTTCAACTCTGATCCTGTGGAGGCTGAGAGAGCGTCTAGTCCAGTGGTTCCCAACCTTTTGACCAGGTGTACCACTAAATTGTCATCAAGACCACCTCATATCCAAACGGTAAAAAATAGATAAATGCACATGCAGTGGCTGAGCAAAGAGTGACAGCAGCGCCCCCTTTGCCCAATTGACCACAAAACATCACTGGAAATCATTACAAAATGACAAAATGACAAAAAATGACAAAAAAAACATGACAATGCACAAAGTGACACTATTTTTTTGACTATCTATATAGTTGTTTCTTTTATTGTTCCTAAATTTGTCTATTCCAAGAATAAAATCCCACGTACCACCTGCAGTACCCTCGCGTACCACCAGTGGTGCGCAGTACCACAGGTTGAAAAGCGACTGACCTTGAGGGGTTTCTTGAGGTCCACGTCCGAGTAGATGGTGAGCTCGCGCAGCGCGTCGCTCACTAAGTGGTCCCTGCGCACGTGCAGCACGAGGAACGGGTTCCTAGCCAGGAGGGGCTCCAGGGTGATCAGCATGAAGACGTTCTGGAGGTTCGCCCCGCTCACCGCCATCTTGATTTAAAAAAAATATATCGTAGACAAAAAAAACATGACTAAAATGCAAACTGGCACTTTTATTGACAAGCGATATGCATTGTTTTTGGAAATATGCCTCATGATAAACTGTCTCTAGAAGTGTATGATTTAACTTTTTCCCATTGTGTAGTGTAAAAAAAGTAAACACACTGCAATAAATCGTAATATCAAATCATAATACTTGTAGAGTCGCAATACTTAAAAATCGCAATTCATAACGAATCAGCCAAGTATCGTGACAGTATCGTCTGGGGAGATGAGCATATCTTCCATATGGCCCTAATTGACATACGCCCCTAGTATACCTGCATTTGTAGCTCAGCGTCGGTCTGCAGCATGGTGGTCTTGGCTTGGGCGTTGAGGATGAAGGGGTAGGCACACAGGGTCACTGAGCTCTGGACACAACATCACAGATGGTTAGTACTAGGGCCGGGCAATAATTCAATATTGTTTATCATCTTTGAATGGTATTGTATCGTCATGAAATGAAGATATCGACATATTGTGATACCCGGTTTTATAGTATACATTCATTATGATGAGAAGATATGCCCTTACAATGATCAAATATGAGGTTGTGGGACATCAGTGGGAAAGAAGAAATAGTTTTAGTCCAATTTAATTTTAAATGTACATATACTTCAATGTAAATCACCCTCAGTTAGACTGTTAAGAATGGTATTTTGAATGAAATTGCATATCGTGATATTCATCGCCATTGTGTAAAATTTCCCATAAGTATCGTGTTACTACATTCTTCCATATCACCAGCACTAGTTAGAACTACACTGGAGAGCTACACATGCAGCGGACGGTTATGCAATTTGAGTAACGTCTGGATTTCCTTGATGAACATTGTCATCAGTTGAAATATGAACGTCAAGACCAGTACCTGGATGGACGGTGTTCTCTTTTTCTAAAAAGGAAGAAGGAAACAAAAATGGAGAGAAAGCGAACGCCCATGAGTGTGGTTGTTTGACATAACAAGCAGGTAGAAAATAGTTGACATACAGATGACGTGACATCAGCGCCTGAGGGACATCACTGTCAGACTGACTCCCAGATGACTGATGAGTGGAAGGAAAGGTCAGGAGGGGGAAGTTGAACACTAAAACAGTGTGCACACATGCTAGGCTTATATGCTACACCAGTAAATGTAGTCATCTGGCAGACTATGCTATGCTGCGTTATGCTAGGCTATACTAGGCTAGGCTCCACTATTTACATTTAGTCATTTGCTATTCTGTTATTACGCGGCTTTGTTGAATACTCGATTCTGATTGGTCAATTACGGCCTTCTGCGTTCTGTTATTTCTGAATAGCAGACCGTTGCTATGGACGCTATTTTTAAATGTAGAATCTTCTTTTAGCAGAAGCAATAAATCATTTAAATTGTTATTTTGTGTCAAATTATTATTCAATCATTATTTCTTTAGTAATTAGCCATGTAATAAGCAGGATAATGTACAGCGACGACATTATCCCTTACTGGCGCTACGCTACGGTATGCTATGCTACACAATATGACAGCTTCCACCATATGTGGGAAAACGCCAAATGGGGGACCTTCCTCTACAATGACATGATGGCGACATTTAGTTTAATTATCTTTACGTTATGTATCCTGTTGCGTCATCCTCTCCATATTCAGCACCGCGGTAAAGCTTCTGATAAACACCAGCCAAGCGAGAGAGACGCAGCAGACATGAGTACAGCGAAGGAAGGGCTGTCGAGAGGAAGTGAACCAGCAGCAGGACTTACGATCTCAGCCTTGCTCAGGAACCACTTGAGGTAGTCCTCCTGGATGTCCACAAGCGTGGTGACGTCTGGGATGTAGAAGCGCTCGTAGTCCACATGCTGGGCCTTCTGGTTCACCTGGGGGGGGGACAAGACCACAACCTCACCTCCAGGGACCCACATCATACTGTAGACCACAGACCACAACCTCACCTCCAGGGACCCACGTCATACTGTAGACCACAGACCACAACCTCACCTCCAGGGACCCACATCATACTGTAGACCACAACCTCACCTTCAGGGACCCACATCATACTGTAGACCACAGACCACAACCTCACCTCCAGGGACCCACGTCATACTGTAGACCACAGACCACAACCTCACCTCCCTAACCCTGGCGGTGTTAACGCCATGCGCTACCAGTTGAGGTACAGAGGAGCACGCCATCTCAAGATCTCCGTTGTGCCGCTTCAATTTACCGGCAGGTTGGCCTGCATTTGACAAAACGCGTAGAAACCTCGACCCTGCTCCTTACAACAGACCCTTGTCTCAGCTGTCCATATAGCAACGCGTATCTTCAGAGCACCCTTCAAATGGCCCACGGTGTGGCAAATCAAGAGTTATGTATTTTAATCTGAAAAATATGCAATCCGTGCGCACCTCTTACCATGCATGAAAAGTGTTTCCGCGTGTTTTGGATGTACTCACACACATTTGTGGTCCACCATTGGCATAAGCGGCATGGTTTTCAGACCAGTACATTCACCAGGTTCATTAACCACATATACATCTTTTAAATCACAAACAAAATGTCTGACCACTGTTGGTTTAGGCGGCTACAATTCGCCGCTAAGGCGTGAATCCGTCCAGTTGGAACCATAATTGAACAGAAGTATGTCGCCTCCCACGCTGGGAATCTGGTTTCACAGAGACAATAACCAGAGGACATTGTTGGACATCTGTTGCTGATGCAGCAGAGAAACACCACAACTTTATTTTCCTGGCTACCTTGTGTAGTTTGTCCAGCAGCTTGAGCGTGGCACTGATGTAGCTCTCGTGGAAGACGGGGATGAGCAGGGTCTTCCCGCCCGTCAGCAGGAACACCACGATGCTCTTGTAGGTGTCCACCAGCCGGGCGAACACGCCGTCGTCCAGCAGACCCCACCAGTTATCTGGCGGGACGGAGAGGCGGGTCAGCCACAGAATTGACATGATGTTGCCCATACGACTCGACAAAACGGATTCAAGATGTTTGTACAGTGTGTGTGTGCGTGTGTATGTGTGTGTGTTTCGTGCCAGCGTCGTCGTACCCAGGACTTTGCTGGGGTTGGGGTCCAGCCGGAGGATGGCCATGGCGAGGGGGATGCTCAGGCTGATGTAGTTGCTGGAGTGCTGCAGGGCGGGCCACTCCGACAGGATCAGGTAGATCCTCATGGCCTCGACGTCTGGGGGGGAGCAGGGCAGCTGGGGGATGAGCAGGCTCTCCAGGCTCTTGGTGGCCTGGTGGGGTCAGGGTCCAAAATTAGAGAGCGGAAATATCTTTTTTTTACCTGCCAAATGGTCAAAACTATCTGACATTGGCTGGTGGCAGGTGTTCACTTTGCACCCTGGTCACGGTTTCACGAATGAGACGGCGAACGCTAAAGTGTTTGACGACAATCTTTACGACTAAAAGTTGTGTATGTGCTGCATTCAGTATGCATTCAGACGTGCGAGTAGGAAGTCTAGCAGGGGTCGCGTCGCGTCCCAGGGGAGAACGGTCTCTCGGGAGTCCCGGTCGAAAGGTTGTCGGTTCGAAACCCTAATTGACGTCTCTAGATGCCCAACCCCTACCTGCTCATTAAATGACATGTATCTACGAAACTAATTCAATAGATTCACTGTTTGCACTTTGGATTAAAGCGTCTGCTAGATCAGTGGGTCCCAACCTTGGGGCCGGGACCCCACTTGGGGTCACCTGATAAGCATATGGGGTCACGGGAGATTGCTGACTAGTAAGCTACAGATGATGAGCTTGATGATACATTTATACTGTTAAACTGTGTAAAGGGCCCATATATAACAAAAGTGATTATATATCAACAAATGATTCATAGCCATAAGCAAACTACTACTTACTACTTCACTGGGACATGGCGATATTAGGGGCAGATGTTGATTGGGTTAAAACAATGTGGGGTCACAAGAATTTTTGGACCAAAAAATGGGGTCACGGGTCAAAAGACATTGGCATCCACTGGGCTGGATGACAGACTAGTTCTAAGCTGAAAGATGTTCACATGTATGAGTGTGCAATATGCATTCAGAATTAGATTTGCTAGTAGGAGGAAATGGGGGCAGGATAGTGTAGCAATTCGACTCCCTGCCGAAACAGTACTGGGTTCGACCCCCCCCCCCCCCCCCCCCCCCTCTGAATGTATGTAAGCAGTCTAACCTGTGGGCTTGCTTGAACAAGACAACCGCTACCTGCTCAGTAATGACAATCAATAACGGAATTCACTGTCAAAGTCAATTTGGATAAAAGCGTCGGCTAATTGAATCAATCGCAAATCGTAAAAGTTATTTTATTGCATTAGCATGCAATCAGAATTGGATTTGTTGGCCTTGGATTTTTAGAGCAGGAGATAATGGCTATAATGTGTAACATAGTGGTTATGTATTATGCAATATACAGTATCTATTGCATGAAAAAGGTGAGATCACTAAGGCAGCAAGACGAACACTCGAAAGGTCTTCGTGGGTCAGAAGGCGGTCTTGACTACATTCTTGTCTACACCCAGCATGGTGAACCACAACAGGCTGAGGTGCACTAGTACCTAAGGCTACACTAGTGAGAGGCTGCAGCTTGTGACTCAATCTCCTATATTACGTGAACAGGGTTTGTGGCGCAGTCAGTATTTATATACATTTGTTTGGCTAAGACGTCTGAATTAAAATATTATCTTTTACTTGATTTGGCAGGAAGTGGGTTTGGTTTTTCTCAACCCCAAACAGAGCCAGGTCTGTGAATGGAGCGAGTCATAACAAACATAAATAATGGATGTCTTTCTGTTGGCTTATATGTAAAACGGAAGTGTAAAAAAAAAAAAAGGACGTACTTTGATCACATTATGTAACGTCGGTTGAAAGTTTGTGGGATCACGCACGCACACACGCACACACACAGCCGTTACCTGCTGCAGGAGGCCAGAGTAGGGCGCCGTGGCGAGCGTCTGGAACAGAGACCTGACCGAGTCCAGGTCGATCCCAGGGACCTTGGGGTTGGTCTTGAAGTGTCCGTCGTCACTTAAAGAGACACAAACACAACCGCGGTTAGCCATCAACCGTTACACCTTGGGTCAACTGTTAATAAAGCATGTCCACCTGGTGGTAACATAGGGGCCCTTTAACGTATGGAGAACCAGTTCTCTCTCTCTCTCTCTCACTCTCACTCTCTCTCTCTCTCTCTCTCTCTCTCTCTCTCTCTCTCTCTCTCTCTCTCTCTCTCTCTCTCTCTCTCTCTCTCTCTCTCTCTCTCTCTCTCTCTCTCTCTCTCTCTCTCTCTCTCTCTCTCTCGTCATAAGTCCGAACCAAAGTGTTACTTACACACACACAACCGTTAATAACACAATTCATAACATATACCACCATGCAAGACTCTTGTGGGGAGAGAGCATACATCACAACGTCTCTTAACCT
>JAOPHQ010003373.1:0-18359 GCA_030340625.1 Merluccius polli | reverse complement strand
TTGTAGAAATACATAATTGGGACATATTGTAGGAGACTAATTTCCTTGTCACTGGGACAAAGCATATTATTTTACCCCATGCGTATTCTATACTGTCTCATCTGTCTTTATCAGAAACTTTAGAAGTGTCTTTATCTATCTTGAGCTTATCTTAGCCTGATAGTGTCTCTCTGCATTAATGGATTCATAGCTTTGCCTGGATTTGATTTTTTTAATGTAAACTTTTTTTCACATTTGTTCATCATTTCAATGCTACTTTGCTGTCAAATTATGAATACTGGAGAAGGTTTCCTGTCCCTTCTCGTATATATATATTCTTGTTTAAACCTTGTTTGCTTTCCTTTCTGCAGTGAAGGAGATTGAACAACACCCTGACCACCATCATAGTCTCCATCGTGGGGATGCTCTACGGCTGTTTGGTGACGTTCATGGTGGTGAAGGCCCTCATCGTTAACTTTATGCCAAAGAAAGGAAGACAAGAGTAAGCCACTCATCAATCACGTATAATTACAATATATAATATGCATCCATTTTTAAACGATCCAAAATTGCATTTAATAAAAACTATTTTAAAAATAAAATGTCTTACTCAGAATTCTGCTGACTTTTATGTCAATTTACTGGAGTATGAAATAATATCCATCTTCAAATAGATGATAATACAGTATACATTATTCACATCAGGTTTGAGCCATTCAAAAAACTTATACCTACTACTCTCACAAATATTAATGAGTAAGATTCAAATAAAATATATCTTCACTTTAATCTGGAGCCAAGACAATTGTAAAAGCTTCGTTCGGTGCTATGACTGGGTTTCTTTTCCATTTGTTCCATTTGTCTGTCTGTTTTAGTTCTACCTTAAACATTTCCTAAGTGAAAATCTATCCATCTATCTTTGTATCCACCTGCACCTCCTCTCTCCCTCCCTCCATCTGTCTATCTCTCCATCAATTCATCCTCCCACATAACCATCCCCCCCCTCCCATCCACCCATCCATCCATCCATCATTCCATCCATCCATCCATCATTCATCCATTTATCCAACACTCCATCCATCCATCCATCCATTCATCCATCATTCCCATCCATCCATCTATCCATTCATTCATCCATCCATCCATCCATCTCCCTATCTGTCCATCTCTCAGTAAAGATTGACAACACAGAAGATGGACGTTCGGGAGCCAAAGCCACCAACAAAGGAACGTCCAAAGTGTAAAGGAGAAAGTCGGTGTGTTTGTATATAGGAAGATCAGATAAATGTGCACATCCAGAGAGATTGCTATTAACAGACTTTTTTAACCATACTCATGGCTAAGCCAATAGAACCTGGAAAATGCATATTTTAAGATCGAGATTTTAGGTTTTCAGATCCGCCTCCACTGTGTAGTATACTGCCTGCCACTTGTATTCTCAGACTCACGCACACGATTTTTTATTTGAAAACTCCTTTCATAATAGAAAATCCTTTTTTTACAAAAACCTTAAAATGGAGAATTAAACTAGCATATTTAAACATGCTCTCATTCTAATACCATAGAATATAATACGATAAATAGAAGCAGGTTTGGAAATAATGAGTTTATATTGTGGTTTAGTCAGTAAGACCTAAATCCACTTGGACCCAGAAAAAAACAGTCACTATGGATATACACTACCAATAATTCTTGCCACATTTAACTGCCAAAATCTATCTACTGCCGTAGATGTCACTATGGTAGAGCACACAAACTCCTGCCAATGTCATGACTTGACACTCGACCCAAACCTGATATGTGTTTTTTGTTCACTAACATATTCCTAGCATAAGCAAAACGTTTACAGGAACGGGCTCTGAAGCAACGTTTTTTACATCCCAATTCATATTGTGACGGGTTAATGATTGCAGAAACAAACAGCATGTAATATAGCATGGATGACAAACTAACAGCAAAATCATTTGTTTGAGCGCTTCTGGCCCTTGATACTTTATAGCCATTATTTTCACCCCGTTCCTGTAATCTGATCTTCAAACTTAACCACTGCCATTGGTAACTATGAACTTTAGTTTTACGTCGATACCACAGTGGGGTCCGGTTTGGGCAGAGGAGCAAACTCAGAGAGGCCTAGCCTTACTAAGGTCTACTGTCCACTATCAGAGTATATTAGTATTAGTTATTAGTTAGTGCTTCCTGATGAAAGAATGAATAGATCCAGATAGTAGTGCCATCACTTTGGTTCTCTTGGTTCAGTGTTTCCCTGGTTTTTTGACACATGAGCATATTGTATTGTAAAGGTTATTTGCTTAGCAATGACTGTCTGTATATTACAACAAATGTTGATGCGTCCATTTTTGGTAGACACTTTTAAAAGGGTTTTATAAGAGGAGTTAGGATTGTTTAAGTCAATGCACACACACAAAAAAGAATGTATTTATTGAGAGGTGTAAGAGTAGTATAAATATATAGTATTAAAGTTATTAAGCTGTTTTACATTAAAAAAAAAAAGAGAATGAAATGGACTTTGCCATTATTGCAGTTTTATTCCTATTTTGCACTGCTTCACTGGGGCCTCTTGTTGAAGGGACTTCAACAAACTATTAATTGTTTTCCATATTCAAATTCTGAATTCATGTATATTACTATTCAGAATTACCATTCATCTTCTGAATAAATTGATTCATGCAAACAAGGTTTAATAATAATAATAATAATAATATAATTATTATTATTATTATTATTATAATTATAATAATTATAATAATAATCAATGACAAATGCTGGAATCCATAAAACTGAAATGTTCTCATCATTTGGTAACTTTTGTCTTTGTATTCTTGGCTTCATTCATATTGTCAAAAAAAAGCCTCTCGAATGAAACGGGTATGATATAATATACTCAAAAGATATACTCAAAGGCAACTTAAGCCTTCCACATGCATATACGCCAAGTTTGATACTAAAATGCATCTTGTGTCATGACAAAAAAATATTTGCCTTTACATTATAATGAGCTTTAAGAACAAATCAATAGCATTACATACAAATGCGACTGCGTAGAGCAATTCTTACTATGCTAAATGTAAAATGTTGTGTATAACTCATCCACCCATTATTTGTCTGTTAGGAAGTTGCTTTATGGCAAACAAATGCACTGGTCTTTGGTTCAGCTGTGATTGTCTTCTGTCGTTTTGTTTCGTTATCTTGCCATACATACTGCGGCTCCCTCAATATCGGAGTGTAATTTTCTTTCAGTAGAAGCAATAAGACCCATCTCCTGATTATGCAATAACCTGTTTCATGGCACTTTATATAGAATGATGCTAGCTAGCTGTTGAGTTACACCACTCTCTGTCCTATGCAGATTATGTATCACGTCGTTGTACGACTGTGTCTTCATTGTATTAAAGCATTTACGTTGTAATGTTACACATATGTAAAGTAGCCGCAACCCCCTGTGCATACCAGGCAGGGGACTCTCAATAAGAATAACAGATAAAAGAAAGAGGTTTTACAAAGTGTCTTTCCATTTTCTAACGGCTGCTAAAGCTGCAGGCCTGTTGACATCCATTCTGTTATTGCTCCTAAAACAAAACTGTTAGTGAATGAAACCATTATGGTCTGTAAATCTCCACACTGTAATCATATCTGATGTTGCATGGTCCTGAGCAGACAATGTGTGGCAAGTAAAAGTCTACCTATAATCTCAAGAGAGATTCTGCAGTCTAGCTTTTCCGCTAGATTAAAACAGCTGCCTTCCTACACCCATACACAATATATACACATTTTTGTGTTGTTTTTTTTAAAATGTAAACCTCACAATGTTCTGCCTTTTTTGTCTAGCATCTGTGCATTAACACTCAAGTCGGCTTGTTTTACCCATAGCGAACACATTGCCTTTCTAGGAACCCCTACATGTTATACAACACTGGACCTTCTTAATGCACGGTCCATGGTAAGAAGAGCACTGGTTGCTTCAGAGGTACACACAGCACACCTGCCACCCAACGGCTGTTCCCAGTAAGACATGAATTAACACTTCTACCCTTGGCTGAACTCTGCCCTGTTCTAAAGCCGGCCCCCCCCAAAAAAACAATAAAATCAATAAATAAAAAGATAATAATTGCATTTTGCATCGCATTGAATTGTATTACAGACAACACAAAGCTCCCACTGTAGAAAATTATTTTGGGGTGTGTGCGTTTGTGTGTGGATATATATATATATATTTTTATATATATATATATACTGGCCAAATAAGGTTATAAAGTCTATTCATTCCAGTTCAAATCAGTACAGTTGCCTTTCAGATTGTGTACGTGTCCTAACCGTTGTTACCATCATATCTCACTGCCAACAAACAAACAGATTGATGCGATATTACCAACAGTGCAACTAAGCTGCCCTCCTGAACTAGCACACTAGCCGAGAGAGTAGTACTCCTGCCTGCAGTGGTGACAAGTGGTGTATTACGAAAAGGTTTAGTAAAAAAGGAATGAAACAGATATACTTGTGTATTTAGGGGCTGAAGCCCGCACTGCCGAGCCAATACTGTTCTGGCCGGTGACGTCCCGCGTTTACACACAGAGACCACAGAAAACCCTGGAAAACTATCAGGTTAAAACCGAAACCATAACCAACATACCCCTTTGTCACGAGGTGTCGTCAGCAGGACAAACACAGCTGTTGCTCATCGCAACAAATGATGGGTCTGCTACTTGTATGTGCCAGGGCATTGGGTAGTGGATCTGTTTAGTCTATACCCATTCCCTGGTACATACAAAAGATATATTGTCAAAGTAGTGCACTTAACGCAGCCAATAGGAAACAACTTTAGGTTTTCTTTAATATTGAAGTGTACAATATTAATATATGTCAGACTCATAGTAGAAGTTGATCCCAGTTTTTATCATAAAACTTGTATTGACTTGTATCACCTGGAGACCAGTGTGTCATATCACCATATAATTGTTTGCTGCAACTGCAGACACTACATACTCCCAAATGTGCAATCACCAAAACCACAACGCAAACTGGATCCGTTTGTTCAATGAATGTTTAGCTGCTGCTCTGTTTGTGACCGTGTTGCTGCATCATAGCCATGCAACTCAAATAGGTTTTTTCTGTTTAACAAATAAAAATATATTTGAAAACCTTAATGATTATAATTGTATTTATTGAGCACAGAGACATTATTTGAATTGTGTGTGTGTGTGTGTGTGTGTGTGTGTGTGTGTGTTTTGTTTGATAAGACAGCAATGCCATTTTAAAGGCAAATGAGATAATGCACCTTAAACTTTTAGGTAAAGAACTCAGGAAAAATGATTTAGGACCCGGTATAAATTTGAGGCAGATATTACTGTAAAGATGAGTGTCCTAAAAATGATGATTAATAAAATTGCTGAATTCTGCCACCCTGTGGTCATCTCGTGCAATCGATATATTTACGATTGTTGGCATGTTATTTCGAAATGTATTAATATAGCCAACTACTGAACACTCTGCTGACCACATTATACCAATTATAATAGCTAGCTATTTCTGAGGATTTCTGAAAACAATTTTAAAAAAGGTTAAAAGGTTATAGCTGTTTCCGCCCGGTCTCGAACCGGGGACCTTTCGCGTGTTAGGCGAACGTGATAACCACTACACTACGGAAACCGGCTGGGGGCATAAAGACATTAGGAGACCCTGATCCTTGCACAGTATAAACCGGCTGTTGTAATAATGGTCCTTAACTTTTCCAATGCATTCTCTATGGTAGTCTTAACACTACGGATGCTATTATATGTTTGGCCAATGGTGGCGCCTGTTTCGTGTTTGCAACATGGCACGGATGCACATACACGTGTTTGAAAGGAAGGGAATAGTATGCAGGACCACTGGACAGACGGTTTACAGTACAATATGTAAAAAATAATATGTGTGTTTCTTCTAATGATGAGACCATTCACTCATAGTCGTTTTACCTGTATAGACATGTTTTTATCGAAAAGAAACACATTAAACGATAACCAGACACGGGCCGACTTGTGTATCGTTGAGTCTTACAGTGTCCGAGATGGGATTCGAACCGGTGTCTCACAACTCAGAAGAACAGATTACAGAGGGATACAGACAAGTACAACCACAACTACATTATTCAATAGACCAACCATAACTAATTATACTAGTTATTCAATAGGCCAACCATAAGTACATAATACTAGTTATTCATTGGCCTACCACAAACTATATTATACTAGCTATTCAATAGGCCTACCATAACTACATTATACTAATTATTATAAAAAAAAAAAAAAAAAAAGAAGACATTTAGGATTGACGTTATAGACCCCCTTTTAGCCTACTTTATTGCTGGTACTCAACAACACAGCAAGATGACAGTTTCATTGAAGGCCATTAGCGCAAATGACGTCTCAGAAATATGGAAGGCTATTTGAGCAAATAAAGTCTTAGAAAGTCTCATTAAAATGCGCGTTAACACGTCAGGTTTGGTCGTATTAACACGTTTTTTTTTTTGTTGTGAAAGGCCATTTGAGCAAATAACGTCGTCACAACGCCGTCAGAGTGGTCACGTGACATACATACTGACAACGTTGTGATTGTTGTGATTTTCTTGGAGAGGAGGACGTAATAAGTCATCAGCTTTTTTTTAAATGTAAATGCAGTTTGTACAGTAGGCTGGTTAAAATATGTTGCGCAAGTCATGTAATTTGGGAGATATTTCAATGTCAAATATTACATAATAATTAGAATAAAATAATAATAATAATAATTATTATTATTATTATTATTATCATCATCTTCATCATCATAATCATAATAATTATAATAATAAGAATAATCATAAGAATAAGAATAAGAATAACAAGAATCATCATCATCATCATTGTGATTATGATTATGATTGTGATTATGATTATTATGATTATGATTGTGATTATTATTATTATTATTATTATTATTATTATTATTATTATTATTGTTATTGTTATTATTATTATTTACGTATTATTGTATTTAACTGAATTGATTTTTCAAGAGCAAAAGTGGATATTACCATATCTGCATTTCTGGTGACCTAGAATTAGATATTTCTTTGAGATTACTGCACTTACTCTAGTGCATTGTAGAATAAGAAAATACCTACACCTGTCATTATAACCACACGCTCTTCAATAACTATGAAGAAAATACATTGAACCTACATCAGGTATTCATGGCACAACTGTCACTGACCCCATTGGGGTTCATCTGGAAGCTTGGAGTCCAGCACATTTTAAAGCAGCCTCTCTGTGTGGCGTCACCGGGAGAGGGGAAAGGTTTTGTCCTATATGACGACATACACGCCACCCTTTCTCTTACCGCCTGAAGCTCCCTTCCAGCCATGATGAGCGTTAGGCTGTCCCAGTTCTCGCTGACTCCAAAGACCCACAGGAAGACAGTGTGAGCTGTGATATTCAAGGGTCTCGGACGGTATCCCGGCGCTCTTCTTGGCCCCCCCCCAGATGGTGCTGGCCCCACTGGCCTCTGGCTGGGTCTCGGGCTACGTGGTCGGTGGACTGTGGCTTTGATGTGGCGCACTCTGTGCCCGTGTTGCAAGGTCACGCACTCCAGCAAGCCGTTGGTTCGCTGGTGCTGGGCGGGAGGGAGGCAGGGCCAGGCTGGAGGAGCTGCTGGGGGCGGGGGACCCTTGGTTCCCCAGCGGGAGCGTCCTGGAGCAGGCATCAAGGTGGACCTAGTTTCAGACAAAGAGAGGATTTTTTTTAATGATTTTGTTGTACCTGTATTTCAGAATCTTTCAATTACACTCATTTTGTGTGCATTATTTTGTCTTTATTTATATCATTTCATTCATCAATAAAATGTCAACAGTTTTTTTTTCATTTTTACAAAACACTGTCTGTCTGTCATGACATCTCTGTCCGTCCGTCATTCTTTCTGCAACATGTCTGTCTCTCTGTCTGTCCATCAGTCTGTCTGTCTGTCGGTCTAAAGGAGCACTTGAGTTGACGTATCCCCAGGGCCTAGTGGGGAGCCAGCAGCCCTGCAGCTGCCCCCCATGCAGCGAGGCCGAGTCTAGAGGCTACCGGGCCCCCCCCGCCATCAGGTCCCACGGCTGAGGGATGAGCGTGGGTCCATGCCCCCCGGGAGATCCTCTTCCCCCCCCCCACACCCTCTGCCTCCTCATCCCAGGGATCCCCAGGCTCTACTAGCGACGTTGACCCCTAGCTGGCCGTTGACCTCCGGCCTCTTCCCTGGCACGGCCTTATGAAGTTGGTATTAATATTACAAAAACGTCTTTGCCATCACAGCTTCATTACATGCAGAGTCAGTCAGTCGGCTGTCTCAGGGGCCAAAATGAATGGGATGTCAAGGGAATATAAATATAGGCCTATTATTATCTTCTTTTATTTTTTCATTATTATTATTATTATTTGTAGTAGTAGTAGTTAGAGTAGTAGCAGAAGTAGTACATGAAATGTGTCTTCAGCTATCAAATTGACCCCATGTTGAAAAAGGTGTTGTTATATCTATTCTTCTTACTACCTGTGGGGGCGTCCAAGGTGAAACCATCCAATTTATCCACGTTGGTGTGTTTGATTCGTGATTGCCCAGCGAGCGGGAAACCTGACGAAGACACCAGGCGGTTACTGGAAACCACAGATAAATAATGGGTGTGTGCTATCGATTGTCTTGTCACATATCTCTGGGTTAAATGGTCTGGAGCAACGAGGAACATCAATCGGACTCAACGGGGGGATGATACTGTGTATTTAGTCAAGTGTGTGTGTGTGCGTGTGTGTGTGTGTGTGTGTGTGTGTGTATGTGCATGTGCGTGCACGATGCTCTTTGAACAAGGATACAGGATGGAGATAGATGAGACCTCTCGGACGGTTGTGTCCGTAAATCCAACAGTTTGTTCCTGAATGTGTCTCACGCCAATCGTTACCTGTCTCTCCGTCTGGATCCTGGATCCCGGAAGAAGAGTCATTAGAATGCAATTGAACTCTCTGCGTGTCCGCCCGGCTTTCAGCAAATCACTTTGCGCTCCTCTCAGTGTGTTCAGTTGATGCACACACACACACACACACACACACCACCACCACCACCATGCTTCATAAGCCAATCGCCATACCTTTGTTTTTGGCATAATACATGCAGAGCATTTCCCGATACAAGTTAACACATTATTGCAGTTGTGAACGATGGACATTGATTAATTATATTCTAAGCTAGCCTATACGTTATAATTCAGTATCCCCCCTCCCCCATAATATCGACCTGTCAAAGAAGTTCACATTTAGAATTAATTAATTTACATTTAGCTATAAGTGAGGCTGTAACTAAACAGAGGGCATGACTGCCTATTAAAACGTGTGGGCAGGAGGATCGGGTTTGCTTGACTCCGATCCAGGGTGGGTGTGCGTGTTTTAACCCCAACGTCGGTGCCAAACCTGTACTTTACTGTAATGCCATGCATTAAAAAAAAAAAGAATAAGACCTATGAATCGCTTTGGATAAGGCATCTGCTAAATGGTAATAACCCTGGTAATAACCCTAACCCTATATATACCCTATATATAAAATACAATTATATATATATATATATATATATATATATATATATATATATATATATATATATATATATATATATATATATAAAATACAATTATATATATATATATATATATATATATATATATATATATATAATTGTATTTTATATATAGGCTAATGTGTGAAGTCAATGGATCTTGACATTGTAGACGTGGTGATACTGATGTGAAATAGTAGCAGTACTTAAAATGCTCACTAGGTGGGCAACCTAATATTACAAATCTCCTAAAATGGTGAGGTTTTAATTAGGCCTAGTTCAATACCGCAGCGTATGTTATTCTGGGTCAGATTAATGAGACGCGAATTGTTTAATGTTAAATCACGGGATCAAACTACATTACAAGTATATTTCCTAGTCTATTAATCTATCAACTCTCGAAGTACAGGAAATAAAAAACCGGGGCCTAATCCTATAGCCTAGTCTTATTTTTATCATAAATGTTTAACGGAACTGTTTCCTTTCTACGCAGATGGCCTACCAACTTGAGACAATTTAAGACAATTCATAGGCCTATATGATTTGTTCACATAGACTGCATGCCTTTGTCACTAAGATTGATAGGATAGGGCTTACGGTTGTCAATTGTATGAATTGTGAAAGGGCCAGGCGATGTTGCAATAAAACGGATTCGAATAGAAACGATCCTCTTTACTGACGACTTATTTGGTCAATATTGCTGTTATAGATTTTGTTCGCCCACAAAGAGGCCTATTTCAATGCATTGTGATGTCGGCCTCAGTTTAATCCGAAGAAAGTGAGTTAATCATGCGATTTATAGGCCTATCAAGAATAAAGTATAGGCCTATAAATTCAACCGTGTTATTTGTATTTCTATTATAAGGCCCTATTATAATTATAATTATGATTAGGCTATAATAATAATAATAATAATAATAATAATAATAATAATAATAATGAGTATACTTCTTCTTCTTCTTCTTCTTCTTCTTCTTCTTCTTCTTCTTCTTCTTCTTCTTATTATTATTATTATTATTATTATTTTTTAAATTATTATTATGCTGTTGTTGCTACTGAGGAAAATGGAAAATATAGCCTTATTGAAAAATCATTACAAATAGCTCGGCTTACTTTAACTAAAATCATACGCTACTTTATGATTCATTGTATTTTATTTGATAGGCTAACTTAGAAATGTTGTCTTTCATCGTCACTTTGTTTCAGTTTCAGCGGCTGATAAATATTCCTGTTGATAAATTTGATTGATTACGTTGCAAGGTCACACGGGCGATAGTCATTTTCTATGGCCCCAGGCTCCTTGTCACTTTGATAAACGTCGATTTTATATATTATTATTATTATTATTATTATTATTATTATTATTATTATTATTATCATCTTAGTATTATTATGGTAATTACTATAATCATTATTATAATTGTTATTATAATTATAATTATTATTACATTGAAACATACAAGTCTTATTGCTTGAATTAGGCTGTTTTTATCACCTTGTAAAATCATTAATTAGCCCATATGTTAACATGGGCTATCCATTACTATATGAGTATTTTTTTAATGGGATTTAAAAGTGAACTTGAAGGAGAAACGAGCCAATAATTTAGCTATACTTGCCATAGTGGGGTCTTGAACCCAATTAATTTCTAATAATTACAACCGCACAGGGCGATGGGACATCAGCGCCACTCCCCCCGGACCCTAACCCCCACACTAACTGCGCATCGTAATAAAATATGCAGTGAGAAACAAAGTGGGCGCACCGTGGAAGAGGCGGCGGGGAAAGCACAGTTAGTTATATTACACTGAATGCAAACTGTTTCCATTTATAGGCTAATTGAGCGCACTGCCTCACCGCTGCCATGAGACGTGCGTGTGCGCGGCACCCTGTAGGCGCGGTGCGCGCACAGCCCACTTAATAGCACCATTTATGTCATTACAGTGGAGAGGTAGGCTGAGGTGCAACCACACCAAAGAATCCGTATAAGTCTCTCTTAGTTAAATGACGAACGGCCGTTTCACTCAATGAAATCCCGCAATCGTCTGTTCACAATATAAATATCCTTAAATAGGTTTCACAATACCCAACTATATAACCGCCCACTTGCCTGCACGCGGACGCAGTAGACACGCACACGCACACGCTCTCTCTGTCTGTCTGTCTGTCTGTCTCTCTCTTCTCTCTCTCTCTCTCTCTCTCTCTCTCTCTCTCTCTCTCTCACACACACACACACACACACACACACACACACACACACACACACACACACACACACACACACACACACACACACACACACACACACACACACACACACACACAATATGATAGTGTAGATTATATAGGCCTAACTGCAACAATTTTCAGTTTTTAAATTGATCCATTTTAAATTGATCTTGGCTGTTGTCATGTATTACAGTAAATCAATTGTAATAAAAACAATAAAATAAAATGGCATAACCCCTAAGTGACATGTATCTAAATCTAAATATGTTTGGATTAAACTGGGATACAACTGTACATCCATGATGCGTGTTCACAGCAAAAGTTAATTTGTGAGATCACGCACGAGAGTCTCGCGTTAGGATAATGTACGGAATTTCAATTTGAGATTCTTGATGAATGATTCTTCAAATCAGACGTTTAATTAATAAACGAAATGTTTGGCCATCATCTTCTACCCAAAATGGACCAATAAGCACTTACAGGTTGATCTGCATGCTCCATATCCAATAGGACTTTCCCAATATCAAAATCAAAGTCTGAATGAATTAGCCTAACCTGAAAAAGTAGCCTATAAAACTCAATTAACTTAATCGAAATTCAACCCTGAAAAAGATAGCCTACCAATCATTCATGATATCGGTGTGGTGCTGCCCTGTTAATTATATAAAAATGTAGGAAAAGTCTTATTTTACATCGAAACGTTTCAGTCTGGTTATCCGATCGGACTGGCATTCCCCATGAGGTGAGCAGTGCAAGCTCTTAAATAAGTACAACATTTGATGCTTTAGATATTAATAATTGACATGAGAAGGGGGGGGGGGGGGGGGGGGGGGGGGGGGTGTAGAAACTAAGCATTCAAATATAGTCAGTCAGTTGAGCCCATTTGGGAGAGTGGAAGTTTTTCATTCATTTTCCAGTGGTCGATATTGGTTTTAAAAAAAACACAATTAAATTGCCCTAGCCTTTATAAACCAATTAATTGCAAATTCACGAACACACGCTTCAACGTTAGTAATTTAAGTGGACGTTGATGAATGTGACACAAATTTCAACACAAAGGTGCTCTTTGTATAATTTGGAGATGGTGGTGGTGGTAATGAACGTCCTGTGCTCTCCGTAGATCCGGGGCTGCTGACTGTAAAGCTCTGCTCCACGTTATGACTCAGTGATCCTTGAAGCCCTGAAACGGAGGGATCTTTTTTTGCTCAGTGCCATCCGACGACGAGATCAGCCATACATCAAAGTGATCAATCGTCCCCCAAAAACTTTTTTTTTTCTTGGCGGCGCTGCATGCTTTGGCAGGCTGGCGGGGGTTGCGCATGTGCGAAGGTGTCCAAACTGACAATGCACGAAGAGATAGCGAGTCTGGATTGAGAAACAACACAAGGAGAGAGAGAGGGGGGAAGAAGAAAAGGAAAAAAAAAAAAAAGAGGACAGAGGAAAAAAGAAAAAGGAGGAAATCATCCAAGAAAAACAATCAAACAAACCCCCACGCCGAAAAGACTGGCACCATGAGGTCCAAAGGCAGGGCACGGAAACTTGCTACAAGTAGGTGCAACATCCCTGTTTTTTCTTTTGCCTTTTTTAAAAACTGCCATCTTTACTAACCGGGCTGCCTCTCTCTCTCTGTCTCTCTGTCTGTGCTTATTACCAGCGGTGTGCTCGCATTAGTCGCTACACTACTAACTTAAGTCGCACATTTTTGGTTTCACGCACTTTTCTATCCGCGGCGCGGTCGTCGCTGGAGAGAGTCGGCTTTTACGCGCACAGCCAGCGCCGTCCGGGATCCGCCGTTTGTCGCGCATTAAAATACAAAATAACCTCGCGAAGAAGTATAACCTATAAGTTAGAGAAGTGGAGAGAGGACGATGTGGATGATGGTGGATGGGGGGGTGGTGGGGGGGTGCTGGTGCTGGTGGGTGGGTGGGGGTGGGGGGGGGGGAAACTTCTCGGCTGCATGTAGTGGGCGCTGCTGCAGCGCAGTCTGCAGGTCTGGTGTCTGGTGGTGCTGCTGCTGCTGCTGGGGCTGGGATTTGGGACTGGGACTGGGGCTGGGACTGGGGCTGGGACTGGGGAGGGTGCAGATGATGCCGGGACGAGCCGCTTTCATTTGTTTTGGAGGAGCAAAAAAAAAAAACAACCCAAAAAAGAGATACAGATCTCAGATATGAAGGATACATTGCAGAGACAAAGCTGCGGTCTCTAGATGCAAGCCGGTCATTGTCGTCGTTTACGCGGTGTTCAATGGGGATGCGTAATAGATAGGTGCGTCGCGCAAATGAAACGTGTGAGCTGTGCCGGAGTGAGAACTTTTGTGTGTAAGGACTGTGTGTTTTTCAGAATGCATTGTGTGTGTGTTTTCTTTTGTTGTGTGTGTGTGTTTTTTTACGGTTGGCTTATAGTTAACAGTTTCACGTGGTTTATGTGCATGAACGTTTCAGGTGCAACATCTCTAGACAAGTAGGCTGTAAGTGTTACTGTGTTGTTGTTGTTGTCTGTTGTTAACGTGTTGGCCAAGTGTACAGTACAGTATATACTGTACAGTATATACCGTACTGTATAGTATAGGCTGTTTGCAGTCTTTTGTTCACGTGTTAATCAAGATCAAGGATTAATAGCGAATATAATTGTTTTATTTGTTTAAATAACATGATTTTGTCCAACCAATCAACAAGGGTTTATTTTATTAAATGATGGCTGTACCCTATCAATGATTTCTACAATAAATACATACATGCATAGCCTACAAATGCGGGTAGCCTATATGACATGATTAAAACACAGGCCCACAGGTAATGCAGGCCTGTTTCGAGACTATATTCTCCAAGTTGCTGTATATAATCATTATTTGGCCTATGGGTCACTTTTTTTTACTCCTTCCTTTGCTTCATAAATGGCTATTTTACACAACTTCAATAAACAATAAAATCAATACATGGGAGTATTTCTCACTATCCATAGCCGTTGCTGTAAATAAAATATGAAATATTGATATTAGTTTTTTAGTCATTGGCTACATCAGTTGGAGGATCCGAATTTGTGCAAAAAAAGGGGAAAATCATTAGTTTCCGATTAAAGGCTTAAGTCTGTAGTGTATTAACCAGAACTGCTTTTTTTAATAGCTGCAATGAGTCCTTGATTTCTATTTTATTTTCAGTTGGTCTCAATCGAAATCGTTTGTATAAACCTCTAAACATTTATTGAGCGGAATGTATCATCGAAAGACATCTGAGGGATTATATGAAACACGTTCACTAATGAAATTAATGATGCACACATTTTTACAAAACTTATACTGCCTTTTTTTTCCAACAGGCGTTTGTAGCCTAAATTAATAAAAACGGCAACGTAGGCCTATCCTAAACGACAAAATGATAATCTGCTATTGCCCTTGTTAAACACGCACACACACACACACACACACACGCACACACACGCACACGCGCGGCACACACACACACACACACACACACACACACACACACACACACACACACACGCACACACACACACACACACACTTACGCACGCGCACCACTTAACCAAACCTCATTTGGTGTGCGTAACATTGAGTTTATATTGAAAACAGCAAGGAGCGAGACAGCTCCTCCCTTGGCTTATAACTTTAAACCTTTAAACCGAAGATTCAGAAAATAAGGGGCAGTTAAAAAATGCACCCAAAAAAGACTGACTGGTTTTTCCTTCGAGATGTAAGAGGTAAGATACCCTCATAATAAGTTTGATGGAGAAAAAATGTCCTGAAATTCTCAGACGTAATGCACATCGGTCCTCGGAGGACTGGACCCTGGTCCTGGTCCTGGCCCCCAGCCAGTCCTGCACAATGTCAACAGTGAATATTCAAATTCCCAGACCCCCCCCCCCCCCCCTCCCTCATAAGAGGTCTGCTGGTATAGTCTAAATGCATCATGTGTGTGTGTGTGTGTGTGTGTGTGTGTGTGTGTGTGTGTGTGTGTGTGTGTGTGTGTGTGTGTGTGTCTCCCCTGTCCAGAGGAATCGCGGTAAAACGGCCTTCGTGCGCCGTGGAAAAAAAATATGGGTATGTTAAATGGGTGACGGTAGTGAAAGGGGGGGGGGGGGGGGGCGGTGGGTGAGGTGATGGAGAGGTGCTGAACGGAAAAGTGATTGATGACGACTGACTGATTAGCCCGCATGCCCGGGTTGTGACGTGGCGCGCCGCAGAAACTCCTGCTAAACTTGTGCGCAAACGGGTCCCCAAATTTAGCGCTGCCAAGGAGGCGCATTAAGCATCCTGGTGGGTTTGAGGTTGTAAAAAAAGAGGCTACTTTTGGTCATTTATTTCATTGTTTTATATAACCTCGAAATAAATAAATGTTAACAGATATTTTTAATTAAAATGTGATAATTGCGCAGTGAGTGCGCGCCTGGCTGCGCGTTTTATGCGCATAAAATCCCACAACGCAGTGGAGAGGCGTGTGTTTTTTTGTGATTTTTTTCTTCTTTTTCTTCACCCCCAGTGTGTCAGAGGAGAGCCTCTCGTTTCCTAGTCCGAGAAGTGCGTCCCCCCCCCCCCCCCCCCCTCATATTGTGCAATGGGCCATGCATTTCACGTTTGTCCGGCGGAGCTCATTAAAACGGTTAATAGATCGGGCCATTTAAAAAAGGTGAGAGGGAAGCGGGCGGGCGAAAGGAAAGAAAGAGCCAATTACGTCTCCTTGTTGTCCCATAGAGGCGTTGCTGGCTTGCTTGCTTCCTAGCGCCGTTGCCTGTTTTGCCAAAGTTAGATAGGCTGTGGGAATTTCCTCGCATCGTGGCATGTCTTGCAGCATGCAAATAATCGCTTTTTTATATGAAACGCAGCTTTTGACAGTAGTAGTAGTAGTAGTAGTAGTAGTAGTAGTGGATATGAGCTGCGTCTTGTAGGCCGATATGCTCCAGTTTGCTGCTCAACACATGTGCACATGTTTGCCAGACAAGGTGCAGGTAACTATACACCACAAAAACTTGGTTCACAAATGTCTGCAGCTCACATTAAGATGCAAGCGGCTACGCTTCTGCTGCTTTAGCTCATGTATCGGCTGTCCTGTGTGCCAAAAACGCGCCCTGCTGGATGTATTATTTGTGGTAATGTGTGTTGGGGTCTTGGGGTTGGGGTGTGACTGGGAGGGGTGGGTAGGTGGTTGGGTTGGGTGGGGGGGATGGTGGGGGTGAGGGTGAGGGGGGGAGGTGGTGGTGGTGGTGGTGGTGGGGGGGGGTAGTTTGACTGTGATTCAGGACCCCTCATCCATCAACGCCTCCATCTGTTTGACCTGTTGGCCACTTTCCTTTCCTCTTGTGAAAAGAGAAGGCTCTCTCTCTCTCTCTCTCACTCTGTCTGTCTGTCGGCCTCTCTCTCTCTCTCGCTCTCTCTCTCTCCCTCCCTCTCCCTCCCTCTCTCTCCCTCTCTCCCCCCCTCTCTCTCTTTTCTCTTAACTACATCTATGTATTAATCTCAACAAACGGCCTCCTCCGAGGGCTCTTTGATTTTAATGAATCGCTGACCAGGAGAGCGGCGGTGATCAGGTTAGGGGTTTGTTTATGTGTGGTTGTCACCCACTTGAAGGATGGCCCTGTCCCATAGCTTCCAGGGCCCGGTCCCGGTCCCACAGAGGCCCCCGGGTGTCTGGCTGTCCCCAAAGGTCCTACCCACACACACACGCACACACACACACACACACACACGCACACACAGCCACACACACACACACACACACAGCCACACACATTTCGGTTAACTCTATTTTCAGTCCCATTCTCTGCTCCCTGCCATTGTATCTACACATGTAGTCCAGTCCCCTGTGTCTTAATAAACAACAATAAACTTTAAAAACCACACAGTAGTGCTGAATGCCGCTGTTAGCCGCCCCGCCCCACCTCCGCCCTCCCGTTTCCATATCAATATAAGTTGCGTAAGGTTGTACGGCGACATGCTGCACAGACGGGTCAAGTTGTAGTGCAGCAGTGTGATGGGTTTTCAAGTATGTGCTATTGTTTATTGTTGTTGTTGTACGTGTTGCTAATGATGCATTTTTTTTTTTAATGTGTTTGTTTGTGAGGGTGGTGGTGACGTGGAAGGGGGCTCTTTAAGTTGCCCAAAACACAAAACAATGTGTTGCAACACGGAGAGAGGTGTGTGTGTGTGTTTGTGTGTGTGTGTGTGTGTGTGTGTGTGTGTGTGTGTGTGTGTGTATGAGGGGATGGGGGGGGGGGGGGGGGGGGGTATGCGGCGTGTGGTGGGGTTGTAAAGATGGTGGTGAGGTGGGGATGGGGATAGGATGGGATGGTGGTGGTGGTGGTGGTGGTGGGGGGGGGGGGTGAAGCCTGGGAACTGCGGTGTGTGTGTTTACCACAGGGAAGCGGTACCAACACAGAACAATGACCGAGCCATATCCCTTCTAAATAAAAAAGAACAAGCCCCCCCCCCCCCCCCCCCCCCCCCACACACACACACACACACACACCAGCCCAAAAGGTCAGGGAGTTAGAGATAGGGATTCCACACAAAGACCCCTGGTCTGCCGGCAGT
>JAOPHQ010003372.1:0-12750 GCA_030340625.1 Merluccius polli | reverse complement strand
CCCCCCAGACACTTGTAACACAACCTACCAGCTAGACACTGGTAACACCCCCCAGACACTGGTAACACCACCTACCAGCTAGACACTGGTAACACCCCCCAGACACTGGTAACACCACCTACCAGCTAGACACTGGTAACACCCCCCAGACACTGGTAACACCACCTACCAGCTAGACACTGGTAACACCCCCCAGACACTGGTAACACCACCTACCAGCTAGACACTGGTAACACCCCCCAGACACTGGTAACACCACCTACCAGCTAGACACTGGTAACACCACCCAGACACTTGGAATGGATGGATGTAGGCTGGTCTTTCGGCTGGAATCTGAGTTCAAATTCACACACTGATTAAAGGAGGAATTCAAATTCACTAACTTTGACTGAATTCTGCATTGTTTTTTAGCTGTCTGCACCAAGCAGAGAAGAAAAAATACTTTGATCAAGGTCTGTCTATCTGTCTGTCCCCCCCCCCCCCCCCCCCCCTCTCTCAGCGGGTATATTTGACCCCTACGTCCCACCAGAGGGGGACGCCAGGCACTCCACCCTCTCCAAGGAAGGACTAAAGCAGCGGACTGAACAGCTGAGACAGAGCGCTGCCTCCCAACTAGCGTACGTAGCCCTCCTCCCCCTGCAGCGCTCCCTTTAGAAACACTATGTAGTGGGGAGAAGGCCATTCTCTTAAGTATCTTTTTTCTTTTCTTTTTCTTTTTTACACACATATATATTTGTGTTTATTATTGTCACATTAAATGCATAAAGGAAGTACACAACATCAACACTAGCATGTCACCTTCCCTTAAACCCTCCCAGTATAGCAATGATGCTGCAGAAATAAAAGTCAGAAAGACTGACATGTGTATTGTTTTTGGAAATATGCTTCCTGATATACAGTCTCTAGAAGTGTATGATTCAACTTTTTCCCGTGGCCTAGTGTTAAAAAAACAGAATCAGAATATTACGACAGAATCGAGTCGTAATACTTAGAATCGCAATTTGTAAAAATCACAATACATATTGAATCGGCATCCAAGTATCGTGATTGTATCCAATGGGGGGATAAGTAAAGCGTCCCACCCTACTATCTAGCTCAGGGGTCCCCACGCCTTTTTGGTCCGTGACCGCGTTTTGAGGTCTGACAATCCTTCTTACGTTGTTAGGCATCCGTTTCCGCGCACATCGTTTTAACCCATAATATTTGTGGCACCAAGTTCAGTTGTCTTGTGGCTATGAGCTGTTTAGTCTGTTCATATATTTTAAACCTCTATAATGTGCAATCAGATATCTAATAGGTTATAAGCTAGCCATCTTTTGCAACCTCATATGCATGTCAGGCAACCCACATGGGGTTGTGACCCCAAGGTTGGGAAACACTGGTCTTGGTCAACACATCCTGTTGCTTCTGTTGGGAAGCTTCTAGATTCCTCGTCATCCGTCACATGTTGCAACATGCATGACTTGCACAATGTGAATACTGTAAACTAGACCTGACTCTCCCTCCACAGAATACTGTAAACTAGACCTGACTCTCCCTCCACCGAATACTGTAAACTAGACCTGACTCCTCTACAGAATACTGTAAACTAGACCTGACTCTCCACAGAATACTGTAAACTAGACCTGACTCTCCCTCCACAGAATACTGTAAACTAGACCTGACTCTCCCTCCACAGAATACTGTAAACTAGACCTGACTCTCCCTCCACAGAATACTGTAAACTAGACCTGACACTCCTCCACAGAATACTGTAAACTAGACCTGACTCTCCCTCCACAGAATACTGTAAACTAGACCTGACTCCTCCACAGAATACTGTAAACTAGACCTGACTCCTCCACAGAATACTGTAAACTAGACCTGACTCTCCCTCCACAGAATACTGTAAACTAGACCTGACTCCTCCACAGAATACTGTAAACTAGACCTGACTCTCCCTCCACAGAATACTGTAAACTAGACCTGACTCCTCCACAGAATACTGTAAACTAGACCTGACTCTCCCTCCACAGAATACTGTAAACTAGACCTGACTCCTCCACAGAATACTGTAAACTAGACCTGACTCTCCCTCCACAGAATACTGTAAACTAGACCTGACTCCTCCACAGAATACTGTAAACTAGACCTGACTCCTCCACAGAATACTGTAAACTAGACCTGACTCCTCTACAGAATACTGTAAACTAGACCTGACTCCCTCCACAGAATACTGTAAACTAGACCTGACTCCTCCACAGAATACTGTAAACTAGACCTGACTCCCTCCACAGAATACTGTAAACTAGACCTGACTCTCCCTCCACAGAATACTGTAAACTAGACCTGACTCCTCCACAGAATACTGTAAACTAGACCTGACTCTCCCTCCACAGAATACTGTAAACTAGACCTGACTCCTCCACAGAATACTGTAAACTAGACCTGACTCCTCCACAGAATACTGTAAACTAGACCTGACTCCTCCACAGAATACTGTAAACTAGACCTGACTCCTCCACAGAATACTGTAAACTAGACCTGACTCTCCCTCCACAGAATACTGTAAACTAGACCTGACTCCTCCACAGAATACTGTAAACTAGACCTGACTCTCCCTCCACAGAATACTGTAAACTAGACCTGACTCCTCCACAGAATACTGTAAACTAGACCTGACTCTCCCTCCACAGAATACTGTAAACTAGACCTGACTCCTCCACAGAATACTGTAAACTAGACCTGACTCCTCCACAGAATACTGTAAACTAGACCTGACTCCTCTACAGAATACTGTAAACTAGACCTGACTCCCTCCACAGAATACTGTAAACTAGACCTGACTCCTCCACAGAATACTGTAAACTAGACCTGACTCCCTCCACAGAATACTGTAAACTAGACCTGACTCTCCCTCCACAGAATACTGTAAACTAGACCTGACTCCTCCACAGAATACTGTAAACTAGACCTGACTCTCCCTCCACAGAATACTGTAAACTAGACCTGACTCCTCCACAGAATACTGTAAACTAGACCTGACTCCTCCACAGAATACTGTAAACTAGACCTGACTCCTCTACAGAATACTGTAAACTAGACCTGACTCCCTCCACAGAATACTGTAAACTAGACCTGACTCCTCCACAGAATACTGTAAACTAGACCTGACTCCCTCCACAGAATACTGTAAACTAGACCTGACTCTCCCTCCACAGAATACTGTAAACTAGACCTGACTCCTCCACAGAATACTGTAAACTAGACCTGACTCCTCTACAGAATACTGTAAACTAGACCTGACTCCCTCCACAGAATACTGTAAACTAGACCTGACTCCTCCACAGAATACTGTAAACTAGACCTGACTCCTCTACAGAATACTGTAAACTAGACCTGACTCCCTCCACAGAATACTGTAAACTAGACCTGACTCTCCCTCTACAGAATACTGTAAACTAGACCTGACTCCCTCCACAGAATACTGTAAACTAGACCTGACTCTCCCTCTACAGAATACTGTAAACTAGACCTGACTCTCCCTCCACAGAATACTGTAAACTAGACCTGACTCTCCCTCCACAGAATACTGTAAACTAGACCTGACTCTCCCTCCACAGAATACTGTAAACTAGACCTGACTCCTCTACAGAATACTGTAAACTAGACCTGACTCTCCCTCCACAGAATACTGTAAACTAGACCTGACTCCTCCACAGAATACTGTAAACTAGACCTGACTCCTCCACAGAATACTGTAAACTAGACCTGACTCCTCCACAGAATACGCAAGATCAAAGAGCACGACCCCCTCTTCAACACCAGGACGTTTCCAGAGCTGGCTCAGGACATCTTCATCCAGGCTCACATGGCCCTCACACAGTAAGAACACTATCTTCCTCCATGTCCTCCTCCTTCCTCCACTTCCCACTCCTCCTCCTCCTCCTCCTCCTCCTCCTCCTCCTCCTCCTCCTCCTCCTCCTCCTCCTCCTCCCACCCTCTCCTTCCTCCTCCTCAACTCATCTTCGTCTTTCTGCTCACCTTCCCTCCTCCACCTCCCCCGCCCCCTCTTCCCTCCTCCCCCCCTCTTCCCTCCTCCTCCTCCTCCTCCTCCTCCTCCTCCTCCTCCTCCTCCTCCTCCTCCTCCTCCTCCTCCTCCTCCTCCTCGTCCTTCTCCCACCACCTCCCTCCAACTGTCACAATTGCTCTTCTCAAGATTAAACAAAAAAAGTAAAATTATAGAATATAACATACAATAAAACTACAAATATTAACACACAAATCCAGTAAAGCAATGTATGTACAAAATATACAGAAGAAATGGAAATGCACAAAAACCAAATGCCAGAATGAAGACTCTAGAAAGGACATAAAATGTGTGCATTCCTAAAATTCTTGCTGCTCTATCTGACAAAAGGGAGTAATGAGTGCAAACAAGAGGATTTAAATGCGGTGGCCTTATGTGCACACAGCTCTCTAAGTATATGTTAGTGAGAGGGCCGTGGTTTCCATGGCGATGAGCTGCCAGTGAGCGAAGCGTGATCCGAGGCGAAGTTGTTACCGATCGCCGCGCTCCCCCTGGGTAATGCTTGATGCTCTAGTAGTCGTTGATCCTTTGCAGTCCTTATCCCTCCCCCTGTCTGTCATTGGCCGGTTGGACTCTTTGTCGCTCTGATGTGTTTAATGTAAAATCTATGCAGTGGTAAAGGAAAGGTTGGTCTCACCCTGAATGTTGTCCTGTGTTTCCTCAGGTTCAACAAGGAGAAGCTTCACTCCCTGGTGACGGAGAGGTGCTACCCTGTGAGTTACTGATCATTTACTACCAATGACTATCTATCCTTCTGTAAGTTACTACTAAGGATAGATAGTCATGTACTACCAATGACAATCCTTCTGTAAGTTACTACTAAGGATAGATAGTCATTTACTACTAAAGACTATCTATCCTTCTGTAAGTTACTACTAAGGATAGATAGTCATTTACTACCAATGACTATCTATCCTTCTGTAAGTTACTACTAAGGATAGATAGTCATTTACTACCAATGACTATCTATCCTTCTGTAAGTTACTACTAAGGATAGATAGTCATTTACTACCAATGACTATCTAGCCTTCTGTAAGTTACTACTAAGGATAGATAGTCATGTACTACCAATGACTATCTATCCTTCTGTAAGTTACTACTAAGGATAGATAGTCATTTACTACCAATGACTATCTATCCTTCTGTAAGTTACTACTAAGGATAGGTAGTCATTTACTACCAATGACTATCTAGCCTTCTGTAAGTTACTACTAAGGGTAGATAGTCATTTACTACCAATGACTATCTATCCTTCTGTAAGTTACTACTAAGGATAGGTAGTCATTTACTACCAATGACTATCTATCCTTCTGTAAGTTACTACTAAGGATAGATAGTCATTTACTACCAATGACTATCTATCCTTCTGTAAGTTACTACTAAGGATAGATAGTCATGTACTACCAATGACTATCCTTCTGTAAGTTACTACTAAGGATAGATAGTCATTTACTACCAATGACTATCCTTCTGTAAGTTACTACTAAGGATAGATAGTCATTTACTACCAATGACTATCTAGCCTTCTGTAAGTTACTACTAAGGGTAGATAGTCATTTACTACCAATGACTATCCTTCTGTAAGTTACTACTAAGGCTAGATAGTCATTTACTACCAATGACTATCTATCCTTCTGTAAGTTACTAATCATTTACTGTTACTGTAGTTCATTCTGGCCTTCATCCAAAGTGATTGAAGTTCAGATGCGTGTGATTAAGGAGCAGGTGATCATTGCGGTCATTTGGGATTGAACCAAGAACACTCTGACCCAAACGATAACTAGAGTGATCCTCCTGACCGTCCGCTATATATTATTATAACACTATGTTGTCGAAACATAACGCACCTTCACATAAGATAAGGAATTATCTCTGTGGTGTAGACCTGACCTTATAAAACGGATAGTTCCGGTCCTTGATTGTGATTGGCTCGAAGCCGTTGTAAAATACTCTATAAACACACACCTGTGACTGCATAACAATTCATAGTATTAACACGCCTGTATGCTAAAGCCTGTATGCTAGCCTGTGTTGCTTGGCAACCATTTTGCTGTCTTGAGGAACTATATTGCTCAGCGTAAGAATTCTGATTTGTTTTCAATAAATGATCGCATTTTATGTTGCTGTGTTTATTTTGTGTTCATCTTACTAGGTGGTCTATAGTAACCGTTTTAGTAACCGCTTTGTAAAAGCAATGAGCCCTCGCATCGTGCCTAACGGCGCCCCCTAGCCGCTCTAACGTCACGGCCTCTCGTCTCGGTGTTCCTGCAGGAGATGACCCGGGGGAACCGCTACAAGACCATCCGCTGGCGCTTCGTGGAGTCGCTGGAGCCGCCCAAGGTGGTGCACGCCCGCTGCCCAGACATGGTGTCCAAGACCAACCTGTACGGCCAGGTCACACTGCGCATGCACTCCAGACAGGTGAGAGGGGGAGCGCGCGCTGTGCGAGCGTGCATGAGTGTGTGCACGGTGTGCGAGCGTGCACACATGCAGGAATTGGATGAAGTTTGGTTCTTTTACATGTCAGTATTTGTCAGTGGTCTTTGGTGGTGGAAGGGCTGTGGTTCAGGAAGTTGACTATTTATTCATTTAGCGGACGCTTTTTGTTTCCAAAGCGAACTACAGTAAATTCAGATACGCAGGTAAGGGTCATCTTGTTCAAGGATGCCTATGGGTAGACTGTGGACATGTGCGGGGGGGATGGGGGTGTGGGGGGGGGGGGAGCATCCTGACCACTAAACTACCCAGGAAGTGAGAGGCGTTGCTTGGCTCCTAACTCTCTGGCTCTCCCCCCTGCTGCTGGCCAGACGCTGGCCCTCTACGACCGCTTCGGTCGCCTCCTGCTGGGCAGCGAGGAGGTGCCCAAGGACGTGCTGGAGTACCTGGTCATCGAGAGACACGTGGTCAACCCCTACGGCCGCTGGAGGCTGCACGGCAAGATCGTCCCCGCCTGGGCGCCCCCCAAAGACCCCATCCTGAAGGTAAGACCCCCCCCCCACTTCCTCCCAGCGCTGAGCGTCTGTAGGAAAAGCAAAGCCAATGTTCCTAGCTGTGCCTGTCATGTAACGCTTTGTACAGAAACCACAGCCTTTTTTTTTTTTTTGCACTATGGTGGTCGATATCTCAAAACAAACGGTGGTACAAACCTTTTGTTTAAAAAATGTGTTGGAGTACCTTTTAAATGTAATAAGAACCACCAATGGTCTTATCCTTATCAAACGGAACAAGAAGGATAAAATGGCCGAGTGATGTTAACGAGATTTGGTCTAAACTGCGTCTTAATTCTCTACTCTTTCAGACGGTTCTGATCCCAGGACCCACACTGAAGTCCGGAGAGGAGTTTGATACGCTCAACTATGAGGTTCCTAAACCCCAGTCTGTGCAGTGGAGCAAGTAGGACACTGGGTGTCACCGTTTCACCGGGAGTGGGAGGGAAGCGGGAGAGACTCTGGTCACGTGTCCCCGGCCGGTTGGGTGACTCCCGACCCGGACGAGGGGATGCCGTCGTTCGGTTAGCAGGACCTGTTCTCCATCTAGTGTGCTTGTGAAATACCTTACCTTGATGTTGGGCCACAGTGTGTTGAGTGTTTCACGCACATGCTCTTCTGTCTCCGCGTATAAAATACTGGAAAATCCGTTTGTCCAGACATTGTACAGGTTTATTGAGTGGAGTTTAATACATGTGAAATTTAAGGAATACAAAAATAAAATGTCCCGTCTGACCCCAGGTTGTCTGAATAATCTTTCACAGAAACATGACAAAGTAACCCACAAGAACACCAACAATATCACCAAGACAAGAGTTTGGATGTTGTTGTACAGTTGTTTCGGATATTATTTTACACAAGAAAACAAAACTGCAACACTCGTTCAATAAACGTAGACGACACAACATGCAGAAGCACTCACAAAGCCTGCCTGACCAATCACATGAGACTGCTTGATACCGGCGACAGGAAACATTACAAACAACCAATCAGAGAAGCTCTTCGCAGACTTCAGTTACTAAAACACGGGACGTCATCGCTGTAGCGACCATATATATGTCAGCTTGGTAAAATATAGAGTAACAATTTATAGAATCTGAGGAAAAATATAGTTATAGTAATTTTGAAATGGCTTGTAATGGTTAATCAACAACGCACCTGGAGTTAAAATAGGGCCTCTGTAATGTTCATAGGTGAGAGCTGTTAGACTGACGCCATGATAAAGGGTGGAAATGTGGTCAACAAGTTAGCACAACATTTTAAGAAAAAAAAAAAAAGAGATTTCTACGAGTATGAGGTTCGTTTCCTTTCATTCCTGGCTCCAAAATGTTTGCAGAGCTTTTGAGGATTTGAGATTTATTTATTTATTTATTAGATTTATAAACACTTATTAAACTACTTTTGTAAAGCTAAAATCATCTGCATAGTTCTGTGCTGGAGGTAAACAACTTGGCTTTTGATTTGAACTTGAGATTCCTACACATCGAAATAACTAAAGGTTGTAAAGTTTGAGTGACATGTTGCAAATTCTCTGCAGAGAACTACAGTGATGCTGGTTATGCTTGGAGTTGCATTGGCGGGAATGTCTTATTTCCTTGTTTGTCTGGCATTCAAACAAAGACCTGTAACATATTCACTAATTGACAGTGATTTGGTGTTTGATACACTAAAACATACACACAAATACGGCACATTCAATAAGGGGTAGAAGGCGGAGCGGAGACTGCGTTTCTTCTTCATCTCAGGTCAAAGGGCAAAGGTCGGACACACGTCACATCTGGAAGGAAATGTCGGCTTTTCATTGGCGCGTTCCCAGTGAAACTTTCAAAGCCCATACTGGTATGGTTTAGTTACTACCTTCACAGAGGAGTGGTGCTTAGGGGAGCTGTCATCTCCATTTCCTGGGGGGGGGGGGGGGGGGGGGGTGGAGAGCTGCTTCAGTGCCAGTTCAGAAGCCACTGCTCCCGCATCACGGTGACTTCACAAGTCAGACGGGAAGACGAAGGCCTCTGCTTCACATTCGGCGTCGGCCTCCTCCTCGTCTTCCTCTGGGATGTTCTCGGGCTCCCAGGTGAAAACATCGGAGGTGTTGTCCAGAGAAGCCTCCATCTGCCAGGGACACAAGGCATCACGTCGACCCAGCGGCAGGTTGGCCTTCGCCTCCTCTACCGCCTCTGTGCCGCTGTCCATCATGGGCTCCTCTGGAGTGACCGGTGCTTGGGCTTCCATGGCATTCAAGTTGCTGCTGTTGATATCAGTCTTGCTTGCGGATAGCTTTTGAGGATCTTCAGTTTCCCAAGGACAAACTTCTGTTTGAACACTATCTGTTTTTTTGAGAGCTTTTGGTTCTCCGGTTTCCCAAGGACAAACATCTCCACGTCCACTGTCTTGTTTTTTGAGACCAGCTGGTTCTCCGGTTTCCCAAGGACAAACATCTCCACGTCCACTGTCTTGTTTTTCTGAAACGGCTGGTTCTCCGGTTTCCCAAGGACAAACATCTCCACGTCCACTGTCTTGTTTTTTTAAAACGGCTGGTTCTCCAGCTTCCCAAGGACAAACATCCCCATGTCCACTGTCTTGTTTTTTTAAAACAGCTGGTTCTCCGGTTTCCCAAGGACAAACATCTCCACGTCCATTGTCTTGTTTTTTGAGAGCTGCTGGTTCTCCGGTTTCCCAAGGACAAACATCTCCATGTCCACTGTCTTGTTTTTTGAGATCTGCTGGCTTTTCAGTTTCCCAAGGACAAACATCAGGTTGAACGCCCCCCTGCTGTTTCCCACCTCCTGTGCTAACATCTGAGAGAGAACCTCCATGTACTTGAACCTTCGGTACCACTGGCTCTTCTTCCCATGGGCAAACGTTGGCCCGGGCAGTGTCTTGACTGACGAGGGACACAGAGGACGATTTAAAGCCTTGCGTCTTAGTTGCATCCACCTCTGACTCCCAGGGACAAACCCCTGCCCTTACACTGTCCCGCGAGGTCGTCTTTTCCGTATCCTTTGTCAAGTTGATTTCAATGGTTGGATTGTTGTCCAGCGGTGCCGTTTCCCAAGGACATATGTTTGTCCTTGCACTATCTGTCTCTTCTACATGTACTGATGCAGATTCCCAAGGACAGACGTCGGTCAGCGAGTCTTTTGATTTGTCTTCATTTCCTGTATCCCATGGACAGACCTCCCTCTTGATGGAGGTGGTCTCCAGTGAGTGTCCTGGCTCTCCCTTGACCCAATCACAGCTGTCTGCAAAGTTCTTGGGTGGGTCGGGAAACTCCCATGGGCAGCTCTCTGTTGTCTTGCTGACCTGCAGGGGAGTTGACGGTGCAGACAAGGTAGTATGGGGTTTCTTCTCATGGGCTGAAGGCACCTTCAATAGGTTCTTCTCTGAAGGTTTTATATTTTCGTATACAACCTCAGGCTGGTCCTCCTGAACATCCCATGGACAAATTTTAGAAACAACGTCACCATGTCTCTGTACAGGCTGGTGGTGCTCGGCGGATTCCCAGGGACATATGTCTCCTGCTGGGCCCAAAGACTGCTGACTCGACTGTGACTGCTGGAGCACAGTGATTCTGGGAGTTGTAGGAATATCCTGTGTTTCCCAAGGACAAACATTGGAATGAGCACTCCCTTGACGTTTTATGTTTAAGCGTTCCTTTGATTCCCAGGGACAAATGCTGGTTTGTTCAGATGCCTGAGGTTCCTCAACCTCCCAAGGACAAACATTAGCTTTGGTGCTAAGTTGTTTCTGTAGGGCTTGTGGAACATCCCATGGACATACATCAGTGGTAGACATTTTCCTAGAGGGCGTAAGTCGAATGCTGCCTCTTCTGTGAGTGGAGGGGGTTCTCGAATGGCTCCCGCTGGTTCCCCAGGAGCTTGTATTGCTACGTATGCTGTTCTGCCTGGAGGAGAACACGTTCTCATACATGTTGTCTTTCTGCATCTCCACAGAGTCCCATGGGTGGATCGCAGACTTCACAATCACCAGCCTCCTTGGGCTCCGATCAGAGGAATCCCCAGATGACAGTCGGATCGCGCTTTGCTTAACAAGGCAAGGTTTTCCATCGATCGTAGTCAAGCTTCGTTTTGAAAGTGTCTTTCTTTCTCCACTTGGATTTGCACTTGTTGCCGACCTGGTCGTGGAAGTGCTCTCTTGACTGAGTTGTGAGACTATGCTCCCTCTCTTTGAGCCTGCACCCCTATTCTGAGCGTCCTTGGCATCAACAGATCCAATGAAGGCCTTCACCGACAGCCACTTGTGACTTGTGTTGCGGAAGGAGAAAACTCGTTGGTCTTTTGAGACCATTGCACTTGGCGTGCCTGGGGCGCTTGCAGACACATGAGCCTTGGGTTTTGGTGAGTCACATTCCCCTTCGATTCTCCTTTCCACAGCAGGTGAGGCCTCGGGAGGGGGTGCGTAGTCCCATGGACAGACATGGACCTTTGGGGAATTGGGAACCAAACCGTCTGGGCTATGGACATTGCCACCCTGAGCAACGTAGGAGACGTGTTTTTCATTCCTGTCGACAGGTGGCTCGCCCTCCAACTCCCAGGGACAGACCTCCGCCTTGTCGAAGGACTGCGACTGCAGAGCGCTGGTCGTCTGCTCCTTGATGGTCATCTGCTGCCTGGACCTTGTGATCATAGAGTTGGCTCGGTTAACCAATGCCACGTCCTCCATGGAATGGGTGTGGGTGGAGGTGAGGCTCCGGGACTTGTGGAGCTTGATGTGGTCGGGATGCAGCAGGTTGTTGTCTATGGTCAGGTTTTGGGCACTGGCCGACTTGCAGACCCCAGGTGGGATGTCCAAGGAATCGGTCTCAGAGCGTTGAGACGCCCTCTTCAATTCGTTGGGTCTCAACATGGAGTCCCGCATGGAGGCTTCTCGCTCCTTGGCATAGTCGTACTCGCTATGGGACCGCATCATCGGTGAGGGGGTGTTCATGGACCTGTAGCTGATGCTAACGGTGTCTGGGCCTTTCCTGAAGGAATCAGACTGAGCCACGCCACGGCTGTAATGGCCGAAGTCTCTGTCCTCCCGGCTGCACTGGCGGCTCACAGACTCTGGGATCTCTGCGATGCGTTTGATGATGGACCTGCCCAAGCCAGGGAGGCGGGAACTCCTCTTCTTGGTGAGGTGAGGGTTGTTTGCGGTCATCTTCTTGGTCTTGTGGACCTCCAACTGGGCATACAACTTCTTCAGTTCGTCCTGGTGTGTGAATAGGTGGATGGGTTTAGGGGGAGGTGGGTGGGAAGGATCGAGGGGAAAGATAGAGAAGGAGACACATGTCAGTAGATGCGGTATCAGGAGAGAGTCGTCGGGGACAAGACAAGGTTAAAGGGGGAGAAAACACTGGTCATACAACATGTACAACAATGACCCATTGAAGAAAACGTGTTATCAATTGTCTTTATGATGAAAATGATCATCCTTTAAAAAGTTAATTTAGAGGCCAAGAGTGTAAACCTAGATTTAGGTGATTTTAACGTAATTTAACTTGTTTTTTATTGCTGTATTATAATTGTTAAACATATTGTCAGAGTACTGGTATTGTCCAGTCGGTGCTAAGGGGGGAAAGGGCTTTACCCGGATGTCGTCCGGCTCCAGAGCATGGTCGCTCCAGGCTGACTGGAAGCTGCTGTTCAGGTAGGAGCCGGAGCGCCGCAGGTCCACTTCATCCTCATACACCTCTGC
>JAOPHQ010003371.1:0-11986 GCA_030340625.1 Merluccius polli | reverse complement strand
CACACACACACACACCACACACACACACCGCTTCATACGCAGCGCCGGCGGCGGTCTTCAAGACCAGACCTCAGTTATATTATCCTGCAGCCTGTGGGACGCTGACCTGATGTGAGGCGACAATGCCTTCGTTGATTTTCAATGGGGCGTCGTCATCGGTGATTTTCAGTGAGTGTGTGTGTGTGTGTGTGTGTTGTGAGTGCGTGTGTGTGTGTGTGTGTGTGTTGTGTAAATAGAGAGAGAGAGAGAGAAGAGAGAGAAAGAGAGAGAGAGAGAGAGAAGAGAGAGAGAGAGTGAGTGAGAGAGAGTGTTTTTTGTTTTTGTTTTGTGCGGTGTGTGTGTGTGTGTGTGTCCACGTTGTGTGTTGTGTGTGTGTTGTGTTATGTGGACACAGTTTAGACATCACAATCCCATTCTTCTTTGTGTATTTCTTACTCGCTCTTTTGCAAAACGTTTCTGGTTTATTTTCACATCTTATATGTATATATTGTGTGTGTTGTGTGTGGTGTATGTGTGTGTGTGTGTGCATACCAATGCATGTGGAAAATATACGCTTTGTGTGTGGTGTGTGTGTGTGTGTGTGTGGTGTATGTGTGTGTGTATGTATGTTTGTTTATTCTTGTATGATGAGTTAAAATAGTCCACAGTGAGTCCATATAGTTTGGCAGGGATGATGCGTAACCATCGAGACCGTCGCCGCGCCTCCACAGAGCGGGGTTCGGTTCCATAATGGTCCATGTGATGCCCACCTCTAGGAACCGCTGCTTTCAACATCACACTCACACACACACCGCCACATTTTTCTAATTTATAATCACCGTACTTTCAAAACATTTTGGACACGTGTGTGTGTTGTGTGTGTGTGTTGTGTGTGTGTGTGTGTGTGTGCGTGTGTGGTTGTGTGAGTGTGTGTGTGCGCATGTATGAGTTTAAGTGTGTATGTTTGATGATGTCATACATACGACTGTTTACTCGCACTCTTCAATTGATTCCTAATTGATTACGCAGAGGTTGGGCATCACTGGGACCGTATGGAACCGACCCCTCTGTGGAGGCGGCGACGGTCTCCGTGGTTACGCATCATCCCTTACCAAACTATATGGACTGGCTCACTGTGGACTATTTTAACTCATCAGACAAGAATAAACAAACATACATACACACACAGAGACACACACACACACACACACACAGTTTTTACTGTAATTAATTAATTAAGGGGGACCTTTCGGTCTTTATTTGTCATTCCCATGTTCGGGAACGAAATTTGTCCTCTGCATTTAACCCATCCTACTGTAGCGTAGGATCAAGTGGGCTGCTATGATCAGCGACCCGGGGAGCAAGTTGGGGTTCAGGTTCAGTGATCTTGCTCAAGGACACTTCGACACGCCAGACAGTTTGGAAGCGGGGATCAAGGGGATCGAACCGCCGGCCCTACGGTTAGTGGACGACCCCGCTCTGTCCACCCCGCTCTACCTACTGAGCTACTGCCGCCCGACTGTAACTATGTATACCTCTTGTGAAGCACATTGCGTCCGCCTTTGCATGAAATACGCTTTATAAATAAAATTGAATTGAATTGAATTGAATATTTCAACCCAAAAAAAGGACTAACCTTGTATTTTTTTTCTTTTTTGTGTTGTATAGGCTACTCCTCCTCCGATTTTTTGACTGTGCGCCTGATTGTCCTCAGCCTCGCCGGCCTCGCCTCGGAGAGGGTGACATCACCGTGAGACGGAGCGCCGCCGCCGCCGCCGCCGCCACCCAGCAGCAACATTTCTACTTATAGTCTGACACTCAGCAATGCGTTCCTTCGGTGCTGCGCAGGTCCAACACAAATACCCGCCGGTGATATATACATCTGTGACAGCAGGATTTAACCTCGGTGATTACTGGAGTTATACATCTCGGTTTTTGAGGAAAGGTCGCATGCGGCGCCCCTTGTAATGATAGGAACGTTTTTTAACGGGGAAATAAATTATAATGTGTCGCCGGAGAAGAAGAATAACAAAAAGGTTGCAGATTGTTACAGCGAGGTCGTTCGGTGGCGCTAAATATAACGCGACTTGAGTCAATATAACAGAAAAGCTATAGTTAGACAATAATAGTCATACAGTGTTATACATGTGAGAGGTTCGTGTTTTATAGTTATATTGAGTTTGTTGAAAGTTATATTGTTTTTTTTGGCAAAAATCAGAGTAGGATGTATGTGTCCCTCGACCTTTCTGTATATGAGAGGGAATTCAAAGTAAAATAAAAAAGCCTGGTTCCCCTGGAAACGGATACTTCTGCAAATCAAAGCTAAATAATGTCGTCATGGCGACCCAGTCATGCTTGTGTTTGCTCCCTTACTCCACATAATAAGAGTTCACTCTCGCTTCGCTCCCATACACAAGCGAAGGCAAACATCTCCTTTATTGTGCAGACTTTCTCTCTTTCTGAATCTTTTCCCTCCCCCCCCTCCATCCTCACCCCCCCCCCCCCCCACTCCCCCCCCCCTCCCCTTCCTCCCTGGCCCAGAAGGGAACTCATAGACTCACCCCGGACAAGCTGGAGGTATGTGACCACACACAGAGTGGGAGCAGGGCCCCTCGCTCTCTCGTGGTCTACTCTCTCCTCTCTCTGTTCTCTCTCCTCTCTCTCTCTCTGTATCTCTCTCTCTCTTGGGTCTCTCTCTTGGTCTCTCTCTGGTCTCTCTCCTCTCTCATCTCTCTTTAGTCTCTCTCTCTCTCTCTCTCTCTCGTCCCCTCTCTCGCTCTCTCTCTCTGTATCTCTATCTCTCTCTCTTTCTGTATCTCGATCTCTCTCTCTATCGCTCTCCATCTCTTTCCAGTTTGACCAATAATGCAATGACAGATTCTCATCCACAATCAATAGGGTGAAATTAAAAACAATAATTTATATATCGAATTCTTGTAACCCCATCAAGGTTTTTACAGTAAATAAAAATGATACCTCTCTCTTCTCTCCCTCCCTCTCTGTCTTTTCCCTCTCGGCTCTCCCCACTGCCTTCCCCACACCTCTGTCTGTCTGTCTGTCTCTCTCTCTCCCTCCTCATCCCCCCTCTCACTCTCTCCCCTCCCCCTACCCCCCCACACCTCTCTGTCTCTCTCTCTCTGACTCTCTTCTCTTCTTTCTCTCTCTCTCTCTCTCTCTCTCTCTCTCTCTCTCTCTCTCTCTCTCTCTCTCTCTCTGTCTCTCTCCCTCTGTCTCTGTCTCTGTCTCTCTCTCTCTGTCTCTGTCTGTCTGTCTGTCTGTCTGTTTGTCTCTGTCTCTGTCTCTCTCTCTCTCTCTCCCTCTCTCTCTCTGTCTCCCCCCCCCCCCCCCCCCCCCATCCTCATCTCCTCCTCCAGTGTTTGGTTGTGCTGTCTGTGTTTCGCGGGCCCCCTGCGTCCCCCGGTGCAGCGGCAGCGAACCCCCCGGCCCCTCTGGCCTGTTTGTTTGAACATCCTGATGTGAACGGCGGAGGGCCCCAGCGGCGGCGGCAGGCCCCAGCGCGGGGCGGCCGGCCCCAGCGGCGGCGGCGGCCCCAGCGGCGGCGGCCCCAGCGGCGGCGGCCCGTAATACCGGTGCCCGGGGGACCACCCAGCTCGCCCCGCTTTTCTGAAGCGCGCCGCGGTCGCACTACTCTTATTTTCCAACGCCTCTGCCGCCGCCCGCTGCCGTTCCCAGGGTTCTCGCAGCGAGCAGCAGCAAAGTGGAGCGAAAATGAATCCTTTTTTTTCTGGGTTAATGGTGTGTGTGTGTGTGTGTGTGTGTGTGGCTGTTTTGACACAACGGCACTCACACACTCACACACTCACACACTCACACACTCACACTCACAGGTTGCGCAACATCCCGGTGAAACGCAGTTCATCAGGGCCTTCGCCGTTTTGGACGTTTTAGGGTTGTTTGTCTGTGTTAGAGCGAAAAGGGTATTGAAAGGACACACCACACACACACACACACACACACACACACACACACACACATACATACACACACACACACACACACACACACACACACACAGCGCGATTCCCTCTAGTGGTCGCTAAGGATGGGGTCAAACCAAAAAAAAAAAAAAATAACCTGTTCGTTTCTCCTCCGCCATATTTGAACCGTTCGTCGGTTTTGTGTTGACGTTAAACCCCTGTTACGCAATACCCGAACACACACACACACACACACACACACACACACACACACAAAAAGAGGCAGTTCAACGCAGAGGGGTCAAAGACAAGGGACATCTGCAGGGGGAAATATTTATAATACTTGTTGTAAGCAAACATATGTGTTTACTTATATTCGCATCCATCAAAGCGGTTGTGTGTCGGCGGGTTGGGTCGGGGGGAGGTGGGGGGGGGCGGTTATATAACTGAAAAGGGAGTTTATTAAAGCCTGCGTCGGGACGTTTCGAGGCATAGAAGGCCTTGAAGCGGCCGACGTGCGCCGAGAGGCGGCCGGCTGATGAATGGCGGATAAAGAGGGAAAGAGGCATCGCTGTGGGTGGCACGTGTGGGTTTACAGTGTCTCCAGACGCCGCCGGACCACACACACCACACCACACCCACACACAACACACACACACACTTACGCACGCACACACACACACACACAGATAGAGATAGAGGGGTGGAGGGCGCACAGAAAAGAGGAATAGAAAAAAACACGAGACAAGGAAGAGATAAGGAGACGGATAGACGAGAGATCGGGTTTTTTCCCCGAGCGACTCTGGGAGGTCAAAGGTCAATCTGGGGAGCAAGAGGTGTCAAGATTTGTGCTTTTTAAGGGTTCGTCTTCACTTTATGCTGTGTCCGTTTGTTGGAGTGGGCATGCATGCACGCATGTCCCCATGTCTGCTGCGCGTACGGAAATGTGCGCGCGGTAAATGCGTAAACCCATGTGTTTTTCGTTTTATGATGTTGTGGGATACGTTTTAACATATTTTCCATCGCGACCACGCTACGACTCAATAAGTATCTCGATATAAAGTCCCCATGTCTGCTTTTATTTTTGCGATTGGTCGTTTTAGTGTTTAAGCCTACTGGCGTCCGCAATGTGTTTATCCTCTGTATCTGGAGACCGAGTCCAAAGGGAACAACAACAACAACACTGAGCTAGAAAGAAAAAAGATATATAAGCTAAATAAATAAGCTTATTAAAAGATTTGTATATCATCTTCCTTTAAACTTTTTTTTTTTTTTTTTTTTTTTTCCGTCTGGCACGGCTGTGTCTGCAATTTTCTGTGAAGTTTTCCAGCTCTGCCTCCCTGCAACACAACCATGAAGCAGGAATAAATGTGTGCTTAATGGTCCATAAGGCAAAGGGGGCCCTACGTTTGGCCCCTGGAGAGCCTCCCTGGACCCCGATATGGGGAATATGTGTGCTGCATGCATGGACGCATGGGCGCATGGGCTAGTCTTAAGCAGGGCTGCTCCCCGCCGGATAACCATGCCATAACACACACACACACACGCACACACATCCACGCGCATGCACACACACACACACACACACAAAGTGAAAGTGCATTCATGTCCAGCACACACACACACACACACACAACAGCATGCCATACTTTACATTTTTAACGATTAGTATCGTATTCTTGACAAACACGGCCCCACACTGGTTTTCTCCCTCTCTCTGTTGATGTGGAAAAATCTAAATTATCCTCACACACACACACACACACACACACACACACACACTGGTCATGTCGCGTTATCTCCCTTCACACACCAGAGACGCTAACAACCCCTTCACACAGGAAAATAACTCCCTTCACAAACGCCGCTCGCACGGCCCGCGTCTCCACGTCGGAGCCGAGCTGCACCACAGACACCGTGTTGTGTCCCCCCCCTCACCCGCCCCCCCCCCCCCCCCCCCCCGCTGAACCCGATGGGAGAGTGGGGGGGGGAGGGGGAGAGCCGTAATTGCATGCTTAAACGCCTGAGGAAACAGAAAAAAAAGGGCCCACTTCTGCTGAGCTGGTTGCGTTTTTATGTGTGGCCTCATTGTTGGGGGACGCGCAGTCGTCATTGCAGTTCCCGGAGTCCCCAATCGGTGTTCACATTGGGTTACAGGGGAGGATTCAGACGGGTGGAAGAGAGAGAGAGGGGGGGGGGGGGAGGCGGGTGGGAGGGTGGGGGGTGGGGGGGGGGCGGCGTGGAAGAGGGGGTGATGTTGTCGAGCGGCCCAGATACTTTATTCCAAGAGCCGGGTCCGCTTTTGTGCCGGTTCCATCCTGCCCAGCAGGCGGGGGGAGGGGTGGCTGCTGGTCCCAAGTCCAAGTCGGGGAATTGAGGACCCCCCCCCCCCCCCCCCCCCCCCCCCCCCCCCCACCACACACAACCACACACACACACACACACACACACAAACGACAAAAAGAAGGCAGAAAGTTGTGGATCTCTTCTCCTTCTACTTCGATGGTATGTGGTCCGCCACCGCTGAATCAGCTGTAGCAAGAGCCCTGCTGAGGGTAAACAGAGTCAATTTTGCACCGACACACACACACACACGCACACACACACACACACACACACACACACACACACACACACACACACGACCAGCGCACACCGCACACCCACAGCGAGCGCTACTGTGCCGGTGGATGTGCTTAGCGGGACACGGACTTGTGTGGGACGAACAAAAGGCCGCCCTGCAGTGTAATGAACGGCAAGTTAGATCGAAATACAACGACCCGGCTACGACTATGTCACAATGTCCTGTACCGAGCCGCGGCACAAAGGGGGGGGGGGGGGGGTGGGGGACGGACGGACGGACGGACGCGGCGCCCCCAATTCGGGTCACCGGCGGCGGAGGCCCCCCGGACCCCCCGGTGTCGTAACGGCGAAAGAAGCGTCGGTTATGACGATAACAGCTGTTTCGTTTGTCCGAGTCGAGCCAAACACCGGGGGAGTCGCTTATCGCAGGCTTGACTTAGTGGTGTTGGAGGAGATAAGGATGAAGAGGAGGAGGAGGAGGAGGAGGAGGACAGGAGGACAGGAGGCCGGTGTGTGTGTGTGTGTGTGTGTGTGTGTGGGGGGGGGGGGTGGAGTAATGCTAAAGCTCGGTAATGCTTGGCGTTGGCGATGCTTTAGCGAGTTTTTTTTTTTTTTTGCTTCTGTAGCGGTGGGTACCGGAGCCCCCTTACTTTCACAGAGTCCGGGCAGCTCTGTCCAGAGGGGTGCCTTTCAAGTGCCTGCCTTGTGTTTGTGTAATTGAGTGCCTCGGTAATTGAGAAAAAGAAAGGGAGAGAGAGGGGGGGAGGGAGGGAGGGAGGGAGGGAGAGGGAGGGAGAGAGAGAGAGCGAAGGAGAGAGAGAGAGACGGATCAGCAAGAGAGAGACGGAGAGCAGGAGAGAGGGGGAGATATAAAGGACTGGAAGAACAGAGAGACAGACAGGAGAGGGAGGGAGGGAGGGAGGGAGGGAGGGAGCAAAGGAGAGAGAGCAAAGGAGAGAGAGAGAGAGGGATCAGCAAGAGAGAGACGGAGAGCAGGAGAGAGGGGGAGATAGAAAGGACTAGAGGAACAGAGAGACAGACAGGAGAGGGAGGGAGGGAGGGAGGGAGGGAGGGGAGGGAGGGAGAAAAAAGAGAAGGAGGTGGTGGGGGGAAAAGGGAGAGAAAGAAACTGGATTATATTCAAAGCTGCTTGGAAGAGATTCAACTTTTGTACAACTTAATTAAAAAGCATGGCAGCACCTCTTTTGTCAGTGGGCTTCGGTGAATGGAAGTTATTTACAGTGTCTATAGTAACTTCTCGAAGTGCTGGATGACTGGATCGTAAATAATATAAAATCAAAATGAGATTATAGCTGCCTTTAAACAACTATCAATCTGCCAACAAAGTAAATAGAACCGCAGGCTCTATGCGGCCCGGAGAAAAGAGGCAGTCATGGGCTAACAGCCTGCGATTCAGGCTGCAGTCTTCCCCTGTGTTCCCCTGCAGGGCCGGCGCTGCACACAGGGACACTTTGCATATTCCCCCGGCGGGTTTAATTGCAGCGCAACTGTGCAGCTTGAGTTTTGAAAAAACAAACTCAAGGCGTCGCAGCGATACGTCGAAAAAAATGTATGCGTTACAGTAAACGTCGGCCACTTTTGGAAAGTCCGGCGAATTGCTTTCAGGCTTTTTCCTCGTTTGTTTTTGCTCTCTTTGACTTTGAAAACCTTTAAAAGTTGCAGTATGAATCTCATTTAAATAACATTGTCTTGAAATATAATAACACTGAAATATTATCCGTCTTCCCCGGCATCCGTGACTAACGGTAAGTAGAAAATATTTTGCATTTCCGAGCTCCTGCATAAAAAAACGACCTTCAGAAATACCACTTGAATGCGCTGCACTGTCTGCACAATCATCTGAACCGACTTGATAGCCTTTTAAGAAGAAGTGTAATATTAAGGGGGGAAAGAGTAATAATATCCACTGACCACAGCTACTGTGTTCCAGATCTCCTGATTGGCAGAGCACGCAGACATAACAAATGCTGACATGACATCATCCTAATACACGTCTGTCCGCGCGCAGCGCTGGATCCGCACACACGATGAATTCATTACCGCCGGACGAGTAACGCGGCTTTGTAATGCAAACCAAAAACGACAAACGGAGAATAATGCGTCCGCCTAAGATCACGTCTCCGAATAAAATCAACGGTTATGAATCTCAAACTGTCCTTTTTTTTTTGGCATGTCGGTAATTGGTTTTGGCCCGGGCTGGGACCTCTGACTCATGGGAGAGCGAGGGAGAGAGAGAGAGAGAGAGAGAGAGAGAGAGAGAGAGAGAGAGAGAGAGAGGGGGAGAGAGAGAGAGAGAGAGGGGGGAGAGAGAGAGAGAGAGAGAGAGAGAGAGAGAGAGAGAGAGAGAGAGAGAGAGAGAGAGAGAGGGGGAGAGGGGGGGAGAGGGTGGGGGGCATTAACACAGATGGAGTATTTCCTATGGAGGGTGGACCACAAGACCTCCATTCAAGCCATCTTCTTCTCCATCCAAACGCTGATTGTGAGCGACCAGCAGACAGCCAGTGAACGTCTGCTCCAGCGAACACCATGCTCCACATCAGAGGGGGGTGTGTGTGTGTGTGTGTGTGTGTGTGTGTGTGTGTGTGTGTGTGTGTGTGTGTGTGTGTGTGTGTGTGTGGGGGGGGTGTCCGGCCAATTTCATCAGATCAAGATGCGCGCTCGTGTGCGGCGGTGATTTCCCCGACGTACCATTTCCAAAATCATCAGGGATAAGAAGAGTTAGGCCATTAATAGCACAAATAGCATTGTCTGTAATATACTATATATATATATATATATATATATATATATATATATATATATATATATATATATATATATATATACATCGGAGCAGGCAATAAAATATATAAATAATACATCAATCGAATTAATACATAATACATAAAGGAAAAATGCGACATCATGGTCTTCGGATTCGCCATAACAGTCAGCAATATGCGTTCTCTATGGATGGCTGTTGCTATGCAAACAACACTCATAAACACAGAGCAGTGCTGTATCCGCGCGCCATCCCCGACTTAACTTGATCTAAACGCTGCGCCGCGGCGCTCCAGATGAGGAGGGCTAAGCGTCTGCTCCCTGCTATGGTACACTGCCATACAAAAATGGGACTTTTTGTTCCTGTTTTCTGTTCCTGGGAATTTATAGGGCAGCTGCCACAGATGTTCCCATAAAGAAAGCCCAAACACTGATGTCAAATGGTTTACATACTGCGTGAGATCTCACACACACTTGTTCCCCCGCTGAACCGCAGTGGCCTTCGCTGGCTCCGTTCACAATAATACGCGGCGGGTGGAGCTGATTGGATTAGAAGTGGGCCTGTAGCTGCACTTGACGACGGTTCTTGGCAATTCTTGTCAACATCCCGTCGCCGCCGCTGAGTGACGGCTGCTTGACGATCCCAAGCGGTCTCTCTCTCCGTCAAGTAGGCCTCGCTTTGCCCATCCGCCATTGGACGCTCGCAGCACAACCGGTTTTAACGATGTGGTTGTTGCAGGCTGCAGATGCAAACAGAATGATGAAACGGATAATAAAAACAGGCAAGTTTGAACAATTTCATAAATCTATCTGTCTGTCTCTTTGTCTGTCTGTCTGTCTGTCTGTCTGTCTGTCTGTCTACCCATCCATCCATCCATCCATCCATCAGCCATCCGTCCATCCATCCCTATCCATCCATCCCAAGATCCATCAACCAATCCCATGATCTATCCATCCAGCACTTTCGATTCAATTCGTATCTGGAAAGGGAGACAAAAATATATCGACAGCCCACACAACAATATATATATATTATAAACATTAAACACAACGGCGTTTGTACGACCTATATTTGAGCAATGTTTTTTTGTTTTGTTTAACGCGATATCAAAAAATGTGGAAAGTGCGGGCGCCGAAGTAAAAGTGCGTAAACAATGGGCATGCGCGGACATTCCTCCCTCACTAACCCACACACAGCTGTCCGCCAACGGCTCCCAGCAGTACTTTTATCATCCCCCCCATCACGTAACCATCTTTAATCAAATAAGTAACAGCATTTTATAAAACACACGTTTTATTTCTTGCGTCGAGACCCGGCTGGGACGTTAACCGAGACGACGGGAGGCTAAGATGACGGGAAGCTAACGTTAGCTAACGTGGATCTGGACCAGATGGATGGACTGGGCTGCTGCTACAGACTCCTCAGGTTTGACATTAACAGTGATGATGAGGTATTGTAGAAATACAGCTAAAACACACACACACACACACACACCACGTCCTAAAGTACCTCCATGTCAGCCTAGTTTCTCATCCTCATGTTTCATGTGGTCCACAGATAGGAAGGACGGCTCTCCTCTCCAGCCAATCAGCGTGAAGAGATGGTCTCCACAGACAGTCATCACCAAACACATGATGATGATGGTGATGGTGGTGATGGTGGAGGTGATGATGGGAAGGAGGAGGAGGAAATACCGATACCGGTCTCCGATCTCCCACGAGCCGGTCCCACGGTCCAGTCCCCCCATGAGAGGCCTCTGTTCCCCGGCCTGAACCCCCCTGGGGCGGCCGGTCCCTTGGTGCTGTCCGCCTGTGGCGCCGGCTCCGGGGAGAAGGTCCCCTACACCATCAACAGGTATCTGAGGGACTACCAGCGGGGAGGCATCCGATTCGTCCATGGGAACTACGCCCGGTCCAGAGGCTGCGTCCTGGGGGACGACATGGGCTTAGGGAAGACGGTGCAGGTATATAGACCCGTCGGACCGGTCTCTCTCTGCTGTTTCACGCTCGGCCGCCTTCATTTAACTCTGTGTGGTGGTGTTTTTCATTCAGGTCATTGGCTTTCTTAGCGCCGCGCTTCACAAGACCGGAACCTGGGAGGACATCGAGAACAACAAGCCTCGCTTCCTCCAGACCCAGTCGTCTTCAGAGCAGCAGAGGAGACCCGGCAAGGTAGGTCACCAACCAAAACCACATTTTGAGGTTTTAATTGTAATAATAACGTGCATAGATTAAAATATTTAATCTAGATTAATCTAATGGTAATCTTGAAATTAATCTAGGTTAATCTAGATTAAAGTGGCTCCTTTGAATGATGTCGTCTACCTAAATAATGACTTATATTACCTAAATAATGACTAAAAGTGGGTCTGCGCGATTGGTGAGCGGGGGGGGGGGGGGTGCTACCGGAGGATTTCGGTTCGCGATAATATCTATGAAGAATCTCGCGTTAATACCGCCTATAACGCCGTTATCGGCCCATCACTAGTATATATATATATGCATATACAGTTTTTATTTTGTGCGCCAGGTGTTCTTGGTTGTCGCCCCGCTCTCGGTGCTGTACAACTGGAAGGAGGAGCTGGACACCTGGGGCCACTTCCAGTGTGTGGTCATCCACGGGCTGCGGAAGGAGGAGGAGCTGGACCGCATCAGGGGCGGCCGCTTCGAGATCGCCCTCACCACCTACGAAACCCTGCGCCTCT
>JAOPHQ010003370.1:17500-21419 GCA_030340625.1 Merluccius polli | reverse complement strand
TGAAGCGGGACAGAGAGGAAGGGTAAAGGTTGAAGAGAGCGAAAGAGAGAGAGAGAGAGAGAGAGAGAGAGAGAGAGAGAGAGAGAGAGAGAGAGAGAGAGAGAGAGAGAGAGAGGGAGGAAGATGGCGGATAGTGTTGACCTTGCGGTCATCCGATCTATCTCAACAGCCCCAACAACCAGCCCCCAAAGCACTCTCCCACAAACACTTTCCAACCAAACTTTGACAAGCAATACATATTCTCCTGCTTCTCCCCTCGAGCAATGTCTTGATATATTGATGGAGTACAGACCGAAGAGCGAAGTTCATATTGTCTTCTTTTTTTTTGTTACGCGGAGCCAAAAGAAGGTCTTTTAAATCAAATGCTCTCGTTCATTATTTAGGACACAACTGCCAGCACTCCCTTCCTTTGCTGTCGTTTTGTGTTTGTATCCATGGGGTCATATTGTTGTGGTTAGATCCCCACTGGTGTCAGACACACACACCCCAGTCTAGATGGGACTCAGCAAATGTTGTGCATCTGGGACCAAATAGAAACATACTGACTTACTCAACCAGGCCGACACAGATATAACCACTGTGTTAGTACTTTTTGTTCTAGTCTTTTGTTCTAATCTTTAAAGCACATTTTTGCATCGATGAAGACGTCGTTCAAGTTTCCTGAAGGAGATCCAAGACTACCAAAGGTGACCGAGGTTCTCATCATCTGTCGCGATAACGTTTTTAAAAATGTTTTATTCCTGGACTAAAGGCTCCCAACTCTCCTGAACATAAATCCCTGGATTCATTTAGACTGAGAATGTCAATTTTCAAGTTGCGCATAATTGAACTCGTTAATTAAAAGCTTCTAATTAAGGGGTCTAAAAATGGTCAAAGGGGACATGACATGGAGTACTGTTGGTGGAGTCCTTTTTATTTTCTTTATTCATTTTTTACCTTTAAAGAAAGGTGTGGACAGACTGTCGGATTTCAACCATGTGGACCGGACGCATTTTTGGGATTTTTGGAGCAGGAGGTTTAATATTTGCAGCGGCGGTACTTTCCTCTCTAATAGGAAGTGGTGTGTGTGTGTGTGTGTGTGTGTGTGTGGGGGGGGGGGTTGTTGGGGCAGCAAAAAGGAAATTCCTGTCATTTCACCTGGTCTGTCCACCCTTCAGCACCACCCTTTCAGAATTTTCTAGAACCAGTGTGGTGATATACTGCACACACACACACACACACACACACACACACACACACACACACACACACACACACACACACACACACACACACACACACACACACACACACACACACACAGAGCTTAGCCTCGTTAGGTTAAGTTTCCTCTAAAAAACGAAACTAGCTATCCTAGTCTCTCTCTCCCCCCCCCTTGTCTCTGTCTCTCTCTCTCCTGCACAAATAAATCAGATCTTTTCAGATTATATTTTGGATTCAAAGCCACTTCCATCGCACCGCAAGAACATTCAAATTAAAAAGTCTGGCTTCAGCTTCAGAACTGGGGCGGTTTTCTTTGATGCTGGGCGTGAGAACATGCGTCTACTGCGGTGTGCTGGTGTTTCCAGTCAGCTCTTAGTATTCTACATAGGATGTTCCTACATGTTGTATGGACCCACACACACACACACACACACGCACACACACACATGCACACACACACATGCACATGCTCTCACACACACACACACACACACACACACATGCCATTGTTACAACCCTGCAGCCCGTAAAAACAAACACTCTCATATTCACACATACACACACAGACACACACACACACACACATCTGGACTAATGGCCCAAACACGACATATACACACACATGCACGCATGCATGCACGCACACACAGCATTCAACAAAACATCTACCCCTTGAAGTCAGGAGGAGGTCAATTAGGGAATAGAATGCTAAATGAAGCATGCAGCTCTGTTTGTGTTCACACACAAAAACAGCCAATCAAGTGAACAGCAGTGTCGAGCAAATTGATTGGATTAAGCACGGGATTGGCTAGAGAGAGAGAGAGAGGGAGAGAAAGAGAGAGAGAGAGAGAAAACAAGAGAGAGAGAGAAAGAGAGAGATAGTTTAACTCTATGCAGGAAACCTCAGCAATTTTATTGACGCATGTGAAATGAAAGGGTGCATAGGTGTGTGTGTGTGTGTGTAAGTCTGTGTGTCTATGCACTATGCATGTAAACATTATGTGCCTCTGCCCCACGGTAACCAGGTCGGTGGGCGGATCCCTATCACGCGTTCCCGTTGGTCAGAGCCGACGGCCCTCGGCGCGTACGTCTCACGTGCGCAGCGAGCAGCGCAGATGTTGCTCCGACTTGAACCGAGAAACCTGGACGGCTCGGGGAACACAGGGGCGGGAAAAGTGACAGAAATTGGCTCCGGGCTGCGATTCATGAATGAAACAAGGCAGGCTGCATCCGTTTAAAATCTCTCCTGCTGACATCGGCGAGAGAAGCAGTTACACAGCTGAGCGCGCCAGGGTCTCGGGTTCGCAGCGCAGAGCAGAATCTCCCCTCCGTCTCTCCGCGTTTAGCGCGCCCAGACAATGAAAATGCATCGACGGACGAGGTGCTACAGGTGGGAGCGGACCATACACGTGCGGTTGACATCTTGTTTCGTTCAAGCGAGTTTATTTCTTCCTTGTTTTATTTTTTCCGAGTGAAAGCAAACTGCATTAGACAGAAGAGGGGCCTTCTGGGAAATCAGCCATGCACGTCCTGAGAGACGGTGGCATTCGGTTAATGTGAATTTTCTGAATCGCGGAGCAGCAGACGTTTAAAGCGGTCAGTGTTTACAGTGCACTGAGCATCCATAGTCTGACCTTTCAGGGATTGTTGGGTGTGGAAAATAGAAATCATTGAGAGTAGGTCGTCTTGTTTTCCTTTCCTTTTTCTTTAGGCATGACAGATTCGGCGTATACTTGGTTCATCTCTCCATCTCTCTCTCTCAGGCCCTCCATCTCTTTTTCGGTCTCGCACTTGTCACTTTTTCTTTCGACATCCCTCACACAATGTGAGTTTTGACGTAATAACTATGTTTATTGGTAGTTCCCCGGATTCAGTGGCTCAGCGGACTGACTCATAATTATCCTCAAATCTCTGTCATCTTAGCTTGGCTTAGTCTACGACTCAGAGAGAAGCTCCCTACAAAAACAAACAAACATAAGGAAAAAGTCACCACAGGACGCCATGTCACCGAGCGACACGTACTGCGCAGGCCACAGCCAAAACAGAGTGACGGGACTCGCGATGACAGACTGGCAGATGTGAATCACAGAAAGATAACGTGTATTTTGAGGATTGAGGCTAGAATCAGAAGCCACTGTATAAGCGCTCCCTGGAAAACGTGCGCAAATCCGAGAAGTATTGAATGAGGATGTTTTGAATGAGACCCTACTTTTCATAATGAGAAATATTTCCGTCACTGCAGAAAAACAAGCTAAATTATTGACTATGTTGTCATTTAGGCTGAGGCTTTTATCCAAAATAAAAAAAAAAGGCGATTCGGCAGGTCGGGGTAAGGCATCTTTGAGGGAATCAAACCCAGAACCCTTGGGCTGTCCCCCAAAAACACAGATTTTTTTTTGGAATACTTTTTTTTATCTTAAAAGCACACAGATATGGATCTGTGTGCTTTGAGTAAAAAAAAAGAGGTGAACACTTTAAAACGAGTCCTTCCGACTGTGAGACAATCCTTGTGTCTCAGTGAACATGTGAGGCTGTCTCATGATAGCAGCGTGTCCTGAGTCCTCATCATGTTACGCAAGAGTAGCAAAAGGCACGAGTGTAAACCACAAAGAAGGCATGACTTGACCGCGCAAAACGTAACACGTCTCACGCTCCCGTCTCTTCCGACATATACATTACACTACACAGGATTTTCACGGTGAGGACATAGCGCCCT
>JAOPHQ010003370.1:0-15000 GCA_030340625.1 Merluccius polli | reverse complement strand
AATTGATCTCCCCCCACCCACCCCCCAGAGAGAGAGAGAGAGGGGTAATGACAGTGTGTGATTGAGGAGATGTCACTCTGCACACACACTCTCTTTATCAGTCTACCTGTCCGGTCTGTCTGTCTATATGACAGATCCTCTATCTCTCAGACATGTTTTCCATTCTCTATTCTCACGTTTTTTGGGGTTTCAAGACCCAAGGATGACCACAAAGACCTCTGTATAGATTCTGCTCCTTTGCAGGAATACAATAGAAAAACTGATTATTGATTATACAGCCAAACTGTATGAGTCAATGATTGCAATTGCATACCAAAACATTCTCGGTTGAAAATGGAATCAAATGTATTTATACAGCAAGTTTAAAAAGAACCGGCTTCGACCAAAGTGCTGCAAACAACCACAAACACACAGAGACACTCACACTCACAACACAGACAGCAATGTCTGTCCCTTCTGAACAGGGCTGTGAGGATTGGGTCTAAACAGAGCCAACAACTGCCACTTCTCTGGTGTGAATTGCCTGGATGCCAGTTTAAATACCACAGTAGTTTATTCTCATTACCTCAGAAGACCCCTCGGCTTAGTGGAGGCTTCCACATGAATAATTTAGAAACATTCACAAATAGGCTGAACGTCTCTCACAGGCTCTGAATGCATGATGAGCCTTTGAGAGATGAATATATAGTAAATATAAGTATATATATATATATATATATATATATATACACACACTTTATATATATTTTGTTGTATATGAAATATATATTTATATATACAGTATATTGCAAAATCCATTTGCAATATGTATTTTTAGTCTGCAAAATATTTAAATGTACATAAACATGGTGCGTAACCCTAAAACCATGTCAGGTCTTAATTCTCTTTGAACCATGAAAGTACGAAAGGAAGGAGGAGCACGAATCAATACTGAGCGGTTCGCAGTGACGTCAGTGACGCACTGGTGTATATTTGACTTTGCCTCGTCTTTGTTTAGTTTTTTTTCCGGTAAACACTGAAAGGTAATTGAGCATAATTAACTCTTCTTCTGCGTGTGCCGTCGCATTCGCAGTCAAATCGCTTCCACTCTATTTAAGGGTCCAAGCTGTCAAGCCTCTCTCTGTGTCTCAAACCCTTCCACGAAAAACCCCCGAATAAAAACCTTTTCTTGTGAATGAGACTCAACAAAATGAAGGAACCCAACTCGTTCTCACAAGCTTTTCCGTGGCGTCGGCCCCCGGCCTTAAAAAAAGCACAAAACAATCATGTAGCAAATGTTCCCTGTTTATATTTCACCTGATAAAAGTCGAACTAGAAAAGCCCCTGATTTCACTGAGCAGACACACCTGTGGGCTTCGGGGGCCGAGGGATGGCTGCTATAATGACTTGGACGCGCTCCGCGCGCGGCGCGTCCAAAAACATCCAAACGGGAACACGAGACAGCGCCAAAAACACTCTCGGGCCAAGCCGACCACCGGCACGGACTACCTTCCAGCACCAACCGAACGCTCCCATCCCATCATTTTCCTCCACAATTAAAAACATTCGCCTCAAATATGTGGACGACGAAACGCGCTGCAGTGAGGCAACTCCTCCTGTCCTGCTGGCATTGCATGACCCTAACTCCTATATGCTAATGGACCTCTGTACTACGTGTCAGCTATCAATCAAATTCTCTCTCTCTGTCCCCCCCCCCCCCCCCCCCTCTTTATCTCTCACTGGCTCTCTCTTTCTCTCGACTTTGGCTTGCTCTGGAGGGAAATGCATCAAGCCACAGAGCTCTGGAGAGAATAAAAAACAAATACCGCTGATTACAATTCCAGTTCTGCGGAGTTAGGAGGCTTCCTCGACTACTTCCTCGACTCGAAACGTAGTCCTGACGTGACACGTTATCATTTGGAGGTTTGTCTCATTTACTGGATATTTATTTTTATTTTCTTATGCTCATAAACTGTGAATCGCAGCCATACGCACACACACATATACCCACCCACCGCACACACACACACGCGCGCGCAACACCATAACCCTCTTCCTCGCGCTTTTACTTTGCCTCCCTCTTCCTCCTGCCGTTCGCGACCTCTCTCGCCCTCTTCCCCCTCTTCCGCTCTCGACAATGGGAGAGAAAGAGACAGAGACAGAGAGAGAAACAGACAGACAGAGAGAGAGAGAGAGAGATAATAGGCCTGTAAGGGCTGTTGTCAGTGCAAAGCACAGCGAGATTGGGACAAAAACAGACCTCATGGATTTTTCTATTTTTTCATCGGGACATGAGGAGGCTGTGAATGAGTCAGATAATTACAGTTGAAATCTCTCGCTGCGCTACGACACATTAGAACAGCAAATAGCTCGACTGCTGGGGCACTTTTGCTCTTATTCGTAAAAATAAAACCAATAAAAATCCCCCCCTTAGGTTTTCAAGAGTGGATGAAACAGCCAGCACCTACTCAGTGTATCCGGTTTTTACCCCCCCCCCCCCTCCATCCACCACCACCACCACCACCACTCCCACCACCACCATCACCCCCATCCACAAAAGAGGGTTCTTCCAGGTCAACTGTAAAGCAAAAGCACCCTTGTGCCGTGTTTGTGCCGCGCATCTCTCCGGGGCTCACAGCCCAGTGTGTCCCATGACCCTGATTCGCAATTCACCCCAGGGAGGGAGGGAGGGAGGGGGAGACGGTGGGATCTCTCGGTTTACGCTCCTGCATAATGCATTCCTTTGTGTCATGGGAGAGATTCAAATAATTGTTAAAAAAAACAAAATGAAAAAAAACCAAAACAACCCGATGACGCTAGTTGGGTAATAAACGAAATTTAGGCAGGCTTTGAGTGGAGCTCAACTTCTGTGACCGTCTGAAGGTAAACTCGGTGATGCCCGAGTTTGAAATGTTTTTTTGCACTTGAACTGCATACATAAAGAAACACACTCTCCCCGTTCCCAGGTACAAAAAAAAAACCTGGCCAATGAGGGGAAAGATACAGAGAAGGGATCTTCCCCCCCGTTGTTTCACGAGACTGTTATTGAACCGTTGAATACTATTTATATCCCCAATAAAACACACACACACACACACACACACACAGGCACCCTTTCTGCCTTGTGTGCAGTATCCTCAAGGTTTCCCCCTCTCTTCCTCACCGCAAAGTGTTGCCAAGGCCTAACGCTCAGGGGTCTCCACACCGAGGATAAAGATGCATTGACAGCCATGTGTGCCGTCTTTCTTAGCGCTCTGTGAACGCCATGCTCGTTTTTTGGGGGATTTTGTATTTTTTTAACATTTCCTCATACAAAACTGTATTATTCTTTCTGGTGTGTTCCTGAGGGAAGTGTGTGTGTGTTTCTGGTGTGTACCATCTTGGATCTATAGACACAGTGTTCTGTTTCTGTGTAGTAATAGACCTCTTCACACACACAGACACACAGACACACACGCACGCACACACACACACACACACACACGCACACACACACACGTCCCTACGTTTCTCTCCAGGTCGAATGAACGTAGAGAGTAAGAGGACCTCTCAGACATCATGTTTCACGTGTCCTCAACCTAACCCTAAGCCCACAATGAATACCGGCGCCAATATTGTAAATATTTAGGCATACATACATATTTGGGCATATCTTATATAAATTGTAAATCATTTATATTGTAAAACTGGGTATCACGATACAATGTGATTCCATCACATTGAATTATTGCCCAGCCCTAATGTAACGGCCACCAGATCCCTCTTTTGTGCCTTTAACCAGTCTCCTAACTAACTTTTTTCTACCGTTAAGAAGCCCTCTATCCGCTTGTCTCACACTCCCCACCGCGTCGGCGCCGCATCGCGTACCTTGAAGACGAACATCTCCCTGCGCAGGATGGCCAGGGTGTTGAAGCCCCCGTCGCAGATGTCTGGCTTGCCGTTGGGGTGGCTGGGCCGGTCTCCGGGGGGCAGCCTGGGGGGCCGGGTCTGCCTGTCGGGCTTGCGGGGGTCCGCCGGCGGGAGGGATCGGGGAGGCGGCGCCGTGGGTAAAGGCTTGGTGGGCTGCGGCAACTTGTCTGGCGGTCCTGTGGAGGAGGGAGGATGGGGGGAGGGGGGGGGGGGGGGGGGGGGGGGGGGGTGGGCAAGAAGAGGAACAATTAAAAAAACATTTTGTTCACTTTTTTTTCTTTTCTTTTTTGGTGGTTTGTCTCCAGGTATCACTGGAGTTTGTGATGATTGTGTTTCACTGCTTGTTTGGTCTGTTTGGGTTCTTACACTTCAAGGGCTCATGCCCAATTGAATGTGCTCTTGGAATAAATAACAAGTAGGCCTATTGGGCGTAATTATTACCCACTTCATTTCAACACTTGAGAAGAAAAACCTGCTTATATTTGCACTTTTCGACAAAATCCCTTTGATAGATTTGATAGAAACAGCAATTTCTGTCAAAAACATTTCCGCTTATGTAACGTTTTGGACAGCAGCGGCTGCCACAGACATAAATAACGATATGTGTAATTAAAAGTGTTGCTACTGGTCCGAGCTATGTAATGCGTCGTTTCAAACAAGACCAAGTCTAGCCCGGTTCATCGACTCTCATGGGCACATGATGGGAGGGATTTACGTTCTAGTCTTTCTCTCCTTTCTCTCTATGTGTCAGACTTAGATATGAGCAAAAATAATCAGAGTATACATAATAGACACATATGCAAGTGTTTGGAAACCCTGCAATCTTTTTTCTATTTGGACTGGTTGGAAGTAATTAACTCCATATTTTACAGCTGTGGACTAGATTTTTTTTTTTTTTTCAAGTTTAAGTAACCACACATAATCACAAGTGGACAATCTGTGAAACAGAACAATAGTGGACAGTGGGATTCAAAAGCATCATTAAATGCATTTTCAGCTGTTACCACAATGGTGTTTCTTGTTTGTGTCAGTGTGTGTGTGTGTGTGTGTGTGTGTGTGTGTGTGTGTGTGTGTGTGTGCGCATGTGTGTGTGTGTGTGTGTGTGTGTGTGTGTGTGTGTGTGTGTGTGTGTGCGTGGTGGGGGTCCTTATTTAACACAGGGCTGTTAACAAACACGCTCTTACTTTGTAATTACCCCTGGAGACTTCCTGGCATTAAGGCTGTTAGAATGAGTGTGTGAAACTTGCGAGCACCAGGAAGCGTGGGGGATGTTTAAGAACAAAGACATTTTCAAAAGAAAACAAGAAAAATCATCAAATCAAGAAGAACATAATAATATGTTAATAAAGGAGATTATTTAGCGATTCCTCACGGGGACGCATGTTCTGAATCATAAGCACATACAGCAGACGAAATGAGAAATACCATCAATCATAATCCAGAAATAAACAAAATAGACTGTATATATCCGTTGTGATTACGATGAAAAGGCGAAGCACTCTGTTGTATGGGTAGATAGAAAGATCTTTATGCCAGGAGAACAACATAACCACATAGCCAGTGGGATAACAATGTTTCAAAAATAAACATGTTTATTTTTACACTGTGAATCAACCCACTAACCACATGAACAGACACACACAAGAGAGGGGTTAGAGAGACGGAGAAAGCGAGAGAGAGAGAGTGAGAGAAAAAGTGAAAGAGAGATAGAGAGAGGCAGAGAGAAGTGGCATCAATTCTCCTAGTTAACATTATTCTGTTGACCAGACGACGACAACACACAAATTAACACAAATCTGTATCTGTGAAAACTAGGTTTGCACCCATGCATATGTGAACATATGCATGGGTTCCTGCCAGCGGGAATAAATGGCGAAAATGCAAATAGAATGCACAAGAAATACATGATCCTGTGTAACGTGAAATGCATTATTTATAGAATTCAAATGGCATACTGCAAACACATGTATGAAAGTATGAATGACTGTGTGAGCAATGCAGTTTCCTAAACTAACACACTGAAAGGGTTATAGAATTAAATAACAGATGAATCACTGAATGGACTTGGAAAATGGTCTGACTGCATGTCTCAGTGACTAGAAACATTCCTATATGGCACGCTAGAGATGGTACATAATAAGGCTGGCTGGCGTGCTTCTTTGTGGTTCCTGCTCGGGAATACTTAGGTTTCAACGTGTGTTTCAGGGTGAAGTTTAACATTTCGGGATGCATGATATGACATTGGATGTGTTCTGTTCATCTACACAGGCTGGCTCAATAGTCCCGACAATAAGAATACACCCGTGGACGAATATGTTCGAGATGAAAGCAAAAAACCAAAGAAACCCTTTGATGCGCATCTAATAATCACATTTGCAGCGGTTGCACCAGTTACACAACTCGGTGTCGCTAAATTCAGAAATGGTGCGAACGAACCTGTCAAAAAAGATGTATTATGGTCTACGATTCGTGACCGTTCGAATATGTGCGACGTGAAAATGGTCTCCAAGTACAACGTGGTTCATCCAGCCCATAATGGCTCATTAGTAAAGTGGTGCAACCGAGAGAAAGACGGCTGATAAAAGCATTGAGTGTTCGACGATGAGCCTGACATGAGCTATTATAGACAATGTGTTACGGACCGCGATCCAACTTCCACATAGAGCATCTCCCTCTCTTGTTCATTTAAAGTAAGATAAAGGAAATGTGACTTTTGAGTCATTGGGTTATCAATATGCTTTGTTATCCTTTATGGTTGTTTTTGTCTGCCTGGAATTGATGTAATTAATTAATTCTCACAAACACATTCACATCACACCACATCATTGTTAACTGTTTCCCCACACACACACACACACACAATAACGCACCTGTGCTATCATACTCACCGGCACGTACATTTGCATCAATTTAAAAAAGCTGTCATCCATTGATATTACTGGGTGGACACTATCGCACTGGAACTATCTTGCATTGCATTGCAATTCAGATGTTTTTCCATAATCGTAACTCATAATTTGACAGCCGCTGCTTACCTGAGAAACAAATTAGGCGCCTGAAAACATAAGAAACAAACATTTCTCCTGCTGGGGTGGGCGCTACCACACCAGCTGCTCTGTCCTTGACCTCCTTGGGGTAGTGAAAAATAAGGAAGTAAAAAAGAGAGAGTAAAGGAAAGAAAGGAAGAGAGAGAGAGAGCGAGAGAGAGAGAGAGAGAGAGAGACAAGGATGAGTGGACATCTGATCGCTTGCCCAGGTCTGTCAAACCCATATGGAATCGTCTTGACCATGTTAGCAGATGGCACCTCTTACGTGCACACGCATGGACGTGTGCCAGTGAAGACAGAAGAGAGAGAGAGAGAGAGAGCGATGGCTTTGAATGCGAAATGACTAGAATCACGAGGCACTTTAATATTCAAATATCCGACGGGCTGAACCAAATGCTTCGTTAGCGTTCTGCACACCATAATATGTGCTTCAATATTTATTTAGAAAAAAATCCTCGGTATATATAAGGTATCCTTGAGATTCATCATTTACGTCTGCATTGTTACGTTTTTTTGCCCTTGATTCATGGCTGCGATAAACAAGCCTCTTAATTAGAGATCGTGATCTGGGGAAGATAACGGAAATAATCTACAAACGCATAAAAATAACTCCCTCTTTTAGCACAGCCTTTCACGAACCCATTCCTCTTCATCACTAACCCCCTTCACCCCGCCGTTTCTCTTGCTTGTTACTTCCATCCTGAGTACTGAATCTAACGTTGTTCTGTCACTGTTCATTGTATTATTTCGCTTTAAATGGGTCTTACAGCGCTTTGAGTTTGGAAAAAAACGCTCTACATGTGTTATATTATCAGTTATTATCGTCCAGATATTTTTTTGGGGGGGACGGACGAGGTCTTACCGTAGATTCTCTGGATGCCCAGCAGGTCGTCCAGGGGTAGTTTGAAGTTGTCCGTGTCCATGTACTGGTAGAAGGGCGCCATGATGGCCGTGGGGTCGTTGGAGTGCTCTAGGCCCAGCGCGTGGCCCAGTTCATGCACCGCCACCAGGAACAAGTCGTTGCCTAGGGAACGGACGAGAGAGAGAGCGAGAGAGAGAGAGAGAGAGAGAGAGAGAGAGAGAGAGAGAGAGAGAGAGAGAGAGAGACAGAGTGTTTTGTCAAAAGTGTGTTTACCTGTGTGTGTGTGTGTGTGTGTGTGTGTGTGTGTGTTTGTGTGCGTGTGTGTGTGTGTGTGTGTGTGTGTGTGCGTGTGTGTGTGTGCATGTGTGTGTGTGTGTGTGTGCGTGTGTGTGTGTATGTGTGTGTGTGCGCATGCCTATATATACACATGTACATAATGCGCCACGATGAACGTAATGAATGGATTATCTAGCAAGGCCACTGATGGGAACCATTACGAAAGGACAGACACACCCACCCACACACCCACCCACACACACACACACACACACACACACACACACACTGTGTGAGAGAAGCATCCTCGTTTCTGGAGCGCATGGAAAACCATGTGCTCTGTAATTTGTCCCCACACACCATGGCTCTACCCGGAGCTGTCCTTTTGACTCCAAAAAGTCTCTGTTGCAGACGGCCAAGCCACAGCCCTTTTCCCAACCCGGTCCTAGTCCACACGTCCAAAATCTGCACAATTCGAAGCCACCAGTCAGTCGCCCAACGAGCTCAGGCCATGTACACCTCAATCCATTCTACCAGGCTACCATTTTCTAAAGGGCAAACCCAAATCACAGCCCTGTGCCACGGTTCGCTTCCAAGAGTGAGATTTCACATTTTCCTTTCACTGCTGGAGTTGTTGGAGACCAGGGTTTTCTTGCGGGTTTCTTTGCGCTTTGCTGCTGCAGGGGGATAATATAGGATTATTAATCGTAACTAATCGAACCTAATGTGATCTAATCTGTCGTTATACAATGAGCAAACCGTCTTTCATAGTTCACTACATCTTTGCTTTCACCAGTTCACAGCATAGCACAAAGGAAATGGCTTTTAGGCTAACTAACAATATTCACTTCATGAAAGCAGATGGCTCATAAAAAATGAGCAGAAGAAAAAAGGACCCATAAAAGTGGAGAGATTTACACACACTTAGACAGAACGTAAGACAGAACCGCCAGCTGGAGACACAGATTAGGCCTATGGGCCATAAAATAAAACGAGAGTTTCGACAGTAGGAAGTGGATAGGAGGGAGAGATGACCAGGGGGAGAAAGGGGGAGAAACTAATCAGGGCTCTCGAGGTTTTTAGCTGAGGAGGAAGACAGCGTGGGCACAGGGGTTATTATATATATATATATATATATATATATATATATATATATATATATATATATATATATATATATATATATATATATTATTGTGTTTAAAGGCAGAGGACATCTGACAGATTAAGGGAGGGAAGAGAGAAGAAGGAAGAAGTCTCTACACTTTTCTCTCTCTCTCTCTCTCTCTCTCTGTCTCTCACATCAGATACATAATAATAATAATAATAATAATAATAATAATAATAATAATAATAATAATAATAACAACAGTAAAACATTTAATAATCTCTCTCTCTCTCTACCCTTCTTTTCCTCTCTCTCTACCATTCTCTCTCCATCTCTCTTCCCGCTGTTCTGCCAGTGGGGAGACTGATATGTAAAAGCTGAATGGTAGCAAGTAGTCACACAGAGAAACAAGGAGACACACAGAATGACAAATGAAGTAAATGGATGACAGAACAAAAACAGAGAAGGAAGAGGAAAGTGGAATGGAGATTGGGTGCCCATGGCAACGTCAAGAGATGACACAACATGCGTTGCGGGGCAGGGGATGATGCACCCCGACTACCCTGAACTTTGACCTTGCCTCGTCATCGGCTCGCTGCTGTCAACAGTCATATCTCAACCCCAGGACAGGGAGGAAACAGGAAGGAAAAAAGGCAAGGTCATAGAGCACCTCGCCTTTTTTACTTCCTGGAAAGGATCACAGTCACATGGGAAAAGAGAGGGGTTGGTAACTCATGTGGCAACTCAATAATGCCATATGGACTGAATTTAAATCATGGGTTAATAACAATGGCAATGCACTAATTGACAATGATCCCTCCCATTAACATTGCATCGGGTGTAATATGTCTGATATGATCATCTGAGATATGCATTTCCAGGAACATAGCTCTTTGTTATGGACACAGTTGTCAGGTAGTTTGCTCCTTGCTGATCAACCAGCAGCAGTGGACGAACCATTTGTGCTGCCATGTCTAACTTGACAAAAGTCGAGTTTGAATAACCAAAAACCTGCAGCTATTTTTCATGTCATGCAATATTACAACACAACTTGTGCTCTTCTCGAGATTTCGATCCCTATCCTCTTCTCTTACCCAACCATTGGTAGGCAGAGACCGTGAGCCACCGTGCCATAGCTGTCAACATTGGGATTTGAAAATAAAGGGACATTTTCCGGCGCCCCGCCCCGGGCCGCCCGCCACCCCTACCACTGTCCACATACCCCTTACATTTAGACAAGGGTACACACAGTGAATCCTAAAATCACCACTTGGCAACCACATCCTTTAAAATATCAGTGCAACAAGGATGGGATTAACTAGTTCCTACATTAAGTAATTGACTACAATTATGGGGGTTATTAAACGGTTTATGTTCTTATAAAACCTTGTATTAGAAAGAAAGGAAAATATTTAATTGGGAGGACAGCGGGAGAGAAGGGTAAAATACGGAAGAAACCCCCGGGAACAAACGGTTGGGTTGACAGGTATGCACCGTGCAGGCGGGGAGAAAAGGCGAAAGTCTGTTTTTAATGTTGCTTGTTCGGTTTTTACTGTTGTGAATGTGGTTTACTACCTCCATGGATCAATGCGGTGCAAGACAACAGCCTGGTAGCGTGCAGGAGTAGAGAGTGTTGCAGTAGTCGTGTTGCGAGACTATTACACCTTTCCTTTCCGTCACCAACACACCACATGCTGTAGCATGTGGTGCCAGCGCTATGGTCTTGTTTATCAAGCTCGCCTACTCTTCTCAGTGCAGCCCAAGTTCGGTACCAACAAGATGGTGACGCTATAGGTGGAGAAAAAATGCAGTGCAGAATGGAGGATGGAAGCTAAGAGCAAGTGAGCTGAAGGATAAGAATCCTCTCTCTCTCTCTCTCTCTCTCTCTCTCTCCCTCTATCTCCTTACGGGGGGTATGAAGTAAAAAGTAGTCGTGCTTAGAAACAAGGTCACCATTTTACACCTTGCTCTTTCTGTGTAATTTACTGTCACTGTGTCCACACATACACACACACACACACACACACACACACACACACACACACACACACACACGCACACACACACACACACACACACAGGTCCACAAACCAGATATGGCCTATGCCCTGCCCACACTTCGATTAAATTGCAGTACTAGTTCAGGTTGTCTCCAGTGGACTGTAACCTCTACTGTGTTCCTTACTGTTTAACTACGGCACCCATAGGTCACTCAGACACGAAAAGAAAACTACAAGCATGGGAGCTACTTTTTCCCCCCCAACTCCAGTTTATTTTTTATGTATGGAGGTCCGGGAGATAAGTCTATAGTAGCCACACACACACATCGATGAATAATTTAGTCTAGAAAAAGTCATAAATAATAGCAAATGCCATCACAAGTTACCAGAGTCCAAAGTGATGTCTTAAAGTTGCTTGCTTTATCTGACAAGCAGTGAAGAAAAACTTTTTAAACTTATAGTATTCATTTTAAAATGATCCATGAACCAGACATTTACATTTACTGAAGCATCAAGCAGGAAACGTTTGGTATTTGTACTTGATAAATTACCCCAAAATATCTATTATGAAAATCTGATTCGATTAATTTTCTGTCATTATTAATCGACTAATGGTTGCAGCCCTAATGCGCACGTACACACGCACACACACACACACACACACACACACACGTGCGCGCCCCCACACCCCAGCGGCACAGAAACAGCGCGTGAGTCACTTTGGCCGTCCTGGAGGGCTGCTCCACCAACCAACAGATGGCTGTCAGAGAAGCATGGATCAGTAGGGACCACTGGGGCCCAGGCCTGCATGCGGTCGGGGGGGGGGGGGGTGGCAGGCGGTGGAGGTGGTGAACTGTAGCCGGACCTGTCATCTACAATGCAGGTTGCACTCTGCTCTATAACAACACGGGGACCTGGGGGCTAACAGCGATCCTTGACAGAACACGCACCTTAAACCGCCCCAAGAAGCTACCATCATGCCGTCTTCATCACTCTCCTCTTCCCCTTTTTCATTACTTGTACTTACTCTCCCTTTCTCTCTCTCTCTTTCTCTCCCTTCCTCCCTCTCTCTCTCTGGGTCTCTTTCCCCATCTGTTAATACCTCCAGCTGTGGGCTGTTGACATAGAGCAGAGACTTGCTGCTCTGAATCTATTCCACTTAGTTCTCACATGTCTGTCAGAGACTGAAACACACAGGGAGGAAGGGAGGGAGGGGGGGATGGAGGGAAGGAGGTAAGGGGGGTGGAGGAAAATAAACTAAAACCAAGGCTGCAACAATGGTTACCCTGGAGTAATTATTTATTTACACAAACTGCATTCAGACAGGCAGTACTATGTGGACAGCTGTCGGCCATCTTTGAGTCTTCCGTTCCTGCAGACCGGAGGTAAATAAACCGATAGGCGCAAAGGATTTAGGAGACTAGCGAGGAGCAGCCATGCTTAACTCTCTCTCTCTCTCTCTCTCTCTCTCTCTCTCCATCTAAGTTTATGTGTGCGTAAACTTACAAAACGGTTACATTGGAAAGGTTGCAGAGGCTACGTGTGTGTGTGTGTGCGTTTGTGTGTGTGTGTGTGTGTGTATGTGTATGTGTGTGTGTGTGTGTGGAGCTGGGAACTGCACTGAAAAGTGGACAACACGAACAGCATGAGGGAATGGAGAATGGAGAGAATGGATAAGAAGACATGGTCATGAGTGTGTGTGTGTGTGTGTGTGTGTGTGTGTGTGTGTGTGTGTGTGTGTGTGTGTGTGTGTGTGTGTGTGTGTGTGCAGAATGCCCAGTGCCTCCCACATTGAAATGTCGTGCTTTCTTCCTAGTGGTGCCTAGAAATATATGCAGCGAGCACACACCCTTTGCACAACGCATATAAATCAAGCAGAACTGTTGCCCACACCAGGAATGTTCTATTGTAATATGAACATATTTTCTTTTTGTTAATTTTGGGGACAGAGCAAAAGCAATTACCATGCAATGTGGTTGAAATGATTTATAACAGAATACAGTTTAGTTGCATTACATTTTAAATGTCTCTATCCAGCATTGTTAATAGTGCCATGTATGGATTGTGCAATGTCGTGTGTTGCATTCGTTACTATTGCAGTTGGTTTATTTGCTGTTCTATTGACTGTTCCTGCCTCTATGCTCCAATGACCTATTATTTTCAATAACCACCATCAATATTTTTTCTTCAGTCTGCCCAGGTGTAACGAAACACAGACGCACAGAGAGAGAGAGAGAGAGAGAGAGCGGCACAAGCAATGAGCGGCACAAGCGATGAGCGGCACAAGCGATGAGCGGCGATTCCGCCACTTCCTCCCTGTCACACAGCGGGCGCGGGGAACCAAAAAATAAAACCAGCACGGACACCATATGCTCTTTTCTTCCCCTCCGTCCTTCCTCCCCATCTTTTCTTCCCCTCGGCGCGTCTTTTCATTCCTCCCTTCCCTCCGCTTCCCTCTCCTTATCTCACACAGCCGCCCCCCCCCTCACGCTCCACTCCACCGTTACCCAGCTGTCTGTTAATCTCAAACCATTGTCAAAAAAAAAAAAAATCGAATTTAAATAGAAAGAGAGAGTGAAAAAAGGAGCAGAAACGGCAGTAGCCAGCCCTCGGGTGAGCGACCCGAGGTATGGGATATCGAACGTCGGTGATAATCCTGGTCGGGGCCGATCGATGACAAGAGTCCCGAGTTCTTTCGCCTTGCGGCTATCGATCAGCTCGCGGATAAATGACCGTCTCCTATAACACCCCTCCCCACGCTTCCCCCCCACCCATTTCACCCAGTCGATGCTCCTGCTGTTGAACGCAAGGTCCACCCTTTCTTTCCCCCCCCTGTTGCTGTTGGTAACTATATACCCACACCACATCCACGCAAATTCTTGGCATTTCGGAAGGGGGACCTTGCGTTTATTTTGGGGGGTTTGAGTTGGTGAGGAGAATGAGAGAATGACGCAGGCGGTGCAGAATGTCTAATTTCCTGAGCGGAGGCCTTGTCGGGTGAAGGCATGCGGCGCTACTTAACATGGTTTTGACTCGTCGGAGCTCATTTCGGAGGATCCGTGCATACAGTACGTTCCCCCTATGAGTCACCCTGTTGGGCTTTCGTTTGTGCGCAAATGTGCACGTATGTGTGTGTTTCGATGCCAAATCGGACAGAATTCATATTTTCGTTTCATTAATTTCAATGTGGAAAAATATCACACACACAAACCAGTGCATGAAGATAATGTCTGTAGATGGGTGAGTGTAGGGAATGTGTGTGTGTGTGTGTGTGTGCGTGCGTGCATGCGTGCGTGCATGTGTGCATGCGTGCATGCGTGCGTGTGTGTGTGCGTGTGTGCGTGTGTGTGTGTGTGTGTGTGTGCGTGTGGATTTAACTGGTTGAATGGTTTAAATGGTTAATAAAATCAATTGTTCAGAACTAGAGTGAAAATGAACTTGGGTAATTACACTATACATCAAATATTAATCATAAAAACGATGTGATTAACATTCCTCAATATACTCATGTTTTCAAAACAGTTTGTGTCACTTTAAGGTCTCCCGGCAACTGATTCCCGATCATAATCTGCCATAAACCGTTCTTTGTACTAGCATTACGTGCTAACAAACTGTGCTGTCTCTGCTCAAAGTGAATGGCTGTATAACACTGCCAGTAATCCTCTTTCAATAAAGCTGCAGGATGAGCAAAGATGTGTTGGAAATAGTGTGCTAACTTGGCACATACAAGTGTGTTCCTATGTGCATGTGTGTGTGTGTATGTGTGTGTGTATGTGTGTGTGTGTGTGTGTGTGTGTATGTGTGTGTGTTGTTGTGTGT
>JAOPHQ010003368.1:0-11470 GCA_030340625.1 Merluccius polli | reverse complement strand
CATAGTGCTTCTTTAAATCACAGTGCCTTGTTCGTGACCTGTCTCAAATTCACAAACTGAAATAGTGCCCCCTAGTGATCTTTTTATTTTTTACTCAGTATTAATAGGCCTACTATTGCTGTTTTCACTTGAATTTTTGTATTTCTCTACTGATTGCTTCGACAATGCAACATTAAAAGTTACTAACAGCGACTTCCCACAGAAGCTCTGGCTTGGTGTGCCCGTGCGGTAATCCACCCTTGCCTGTAAACAATGCAACATGTGCGAACTCCTGTACCCGTCTGTCTGTGAGAGTTACAGGCCCAGCTGCCTATGACCTAAGTAAGAGCCAAAATAAGATTTGGGGAACTATGAAGACTGGGGACCCCAAGGTATGACCTTAACAGATGTAATGTGAGGAATAACGAAGTGACCACATCTAAGGGCAAAAAATGTACCTCAACAGACATAATGAAAAGCTACATGTGTGAAGCACATTAAGTTACACCAATCACAGGAGCACTAGCAACAGTCTTTTTATTCAACAAAACAATTAAAAAATAACTACAAAAAATATATTGTAAACTATTAACATAAAAAATAAATCAATAAAGAGTAGAACAAACAAAGAACAAACTGTCTCAACGGGGTGGGGGGGAACACACTGACGCCTTCCTCAGTGAGGTGGACGCCACTCTCGTTTCACGCTCTGTCGCCCGACATCGCCCTCACCGCCGCCATAGCTGCCAAGCGCCGCCATTATGCTGCATCATCAGACTACATTGGAGTCGTGTGGCGCGACAGAGGTGTTTGACTCAAAAGAGGCAAACACCTTCAGGTTTCTCCTGTCCATCATCTCCACACAGAACAGTTCATAGTCAGTATGTAATCTGAATGAGAATTGGAATGGTTTAATTTTTTTACACGTTTTTTCCTCATCCCCGCCGTCATCGGATTTGCGCTCTGTTGATGCTGCCATCTGCTCCCAACCTTCCATCCCAATGACCTCTGGGAGAGAAACGCTGTCCTTGAAGGACTGTAACTGGCACCATGCTGCTGCCTGAATTGTGTCCTTCAGGACAACATCATCTTCCTTGAAGAAGAAAGAAAAATAATTTGTGTCTGTACTTGACACCCTACTCTCCCAAAAACACAAAATGGTATGCAAACAAAGGCTACTACTACTGATGAGTTTTCAGTGATAAAAAACACTATTCAACTAGTCATCAGAACTATTTCATCTGGCTATACATACAACCTCCAGCATTACACACATATTACATACCAGGTTCCCAGGTTCCAGTTCCTGGTCTTCAGTTTTGTCTGGAAATAAAACAGATTGTTGTCTGTAATGTTGAGTAGGCTAATTCAATGGAATAATAAAAGTAGGCCCTAGTAGTGCAATAGATCAGCCATGGAGTAGGCTATAACTTGTATATTGATGGAGATATGTGTACAACTTAATTTGGAAGTAGAAGCCTAATAGAATCAATCATATCTCACAAATACTCTGAATATGTGTAGGCCTACATGGATTCACCTGGATTAACAGTCTATACATTACCTGATCCTTCAGAGCTGGATGCTGTTGGAGCAACTCTAGCCCTTTTTGTGCAGAGATCTTTATCCTGAAATGTATTAGTGGTGGGAGGGTGGTAAGATTATAGTCTTTCACAATTGCTTGAAGACAACATCACACATTACAATATATGACACGTACCTGTAGCTTTTCTTCCTCCCGTCTTCTCTTCCTGCTTTCTGAAAGCTCAAAAGATGGATGAAAAAAAAAAAAAAAAAAACAGCGGTAAAAGCTAGCGTGTGTGTCCGGGAGAGGGCTGCTCTCCTCGGACACATTACTCTGAAGCCCCGGTGACGGTCTGGAAGTGTGGATTAATAAATAAAATAATGTGAGCGCGGTACAGCGGACCTGAACTGGATATGATGAGACCTGTTTCGCAGAATGCGGAAGTATGTTGCGCATAACCCCTATTTCAGATCAGAAACGAAAGAAGAAAGATGCTGTTTGACCAGTCCTCAATGTGGACTGAGTGCCCGCCCCCTCCATGTGGACTGAGTGCCCGCCCCCTCCATGTGGACTGAGTGCCCGCCCCCCTCCATGTGGACTGAGTGCCCGCCCCCTCCATGTGGACTGAGTGCCCGCCCCCTCCATGTGGGCTCCGTCTGCGGGCTGCAGTCAGGGGTACTTGGTTTGAGGGGGAGTCAGCTGAGCTGTCAGCTGACTGTGTATGGTATCCAATGGGCTTTATGCCGAGCGTTACGTGACCAAACCGGAAAACTGGTCTCCTGACTTCCGCTTGTCGTTAAAGCCGGTAGCAGCGGTAGGAACTGACGGCGACAGCTATTGACTTGGCCTAGTTAGCCCTTTTTACTGTTGGCGTTTTATTTGATTTTAACATCTGAATGTTAGTGAGAAGAAAAGATGGATAAAAAAAAAAAAAAAAAAAAACAGCGGTAAAAGCTAGCGAGTGAGTCTGGGAGAGGGCTGCTCTCCTCGGACACATTACTCTGAAGCCCCGGTGACGGTCTGGAAGTGCGGATTAAAAAATAAAATAATGTGAGCGCGGTACAGCGGACCTGAACCGGATATAATGAAACCTGTTTCGCAGAATGCGGAAGTATGTTGCGCATAACCCCTATTTGAAGCTTAGGGGAATCAGCTGATGTATGTTTTTGATAATACTACATATTTGAAACGCTTCTGCATATGCAACGCAACCTAAAAGCGGCAATATGACTATGATTATGACTACTGTGAACTCTGTACTGAGCCGAGCCTGACTTCGTGGCCTGCCTGAACTAACGCTGTGCTCAATGTGTGTGTGTGTGCGCGTTTTATGTTTTCAATTGTTGCAGGTATAAATATCTGAATCTGAGCGGTCACTTCCAGCGCGCCGCTGGGCTGCAGGCGGGCATCGACCTCGTCACCGTGAGTCGCACATACAAAACCACCGTCGCTTTGTTTCCATGGAAACAACCGCCTCTTTCTAGACCAGCGGTCCCCAACCCTTGGGGTCGCAGGAGAGATTGCTGAACGATACGATATTTGATACATTTTTTAATCTGATAGAAATAACAAGGATCTCATGTCTCATGATGTCTCCTCCTCCTCCTCCTCCTCCTCCTCCTCCTCCTCCTCCTCCTCCTCGGGCCCCAGGACGACCACAGCATCCTGTTCCTGTTTGACCTGCACCTCCACACGCCCGTGTCCATCGTGGACAGCGTCAGGAAGCACTGCGTGGAGGGCGTCATGGCCTTCGCCCCCATCCTCATGAGACTCGACTGTGGAGCCACGCCCTTGGAGCCGCGAGGTGTGACACACACACGCACACACACACGCACGCACGCACACATACATACATACATACATACATACATACATACATACATACATACATACATAGAATACAAGAATATTGTTTGTAAATGTGCTATCTGTACAAAAATATATCTTCTTCAAATATGCCAACACCAACGATGACGCCCTGTGGTGTGTGTGTGTGTGTGTGTGTGTGTGTGTGTGTGTGTGTGTGTGTGTGTGTGTGTGTGTGTTTGCAGGCTTCTGGGAGGTGGCAGGCTTTGGGCTGCTGGCAGGGTTCAAGTCCGACCTGATGGCCGCCGGGGGCATGAACACCAAGGAGTTCACATTCAAGTGGGGAGGAGAGGACTGGGAGTTCCTCGACCGGTCAGGCTTGTTTTTTTATTTTTTTTGGGCCATTCTCAGCGCAAATGCACACTAGTGTGTGTGTGTGTGTGTGGGGGTGGGGGGGTGGAGGGGGATATGATTTTATGTGTAGTCTGGATATAAGTACAATCTGATAATTAGTTGGCAATTTCTTGTTGAACAGCACCCAGTGACACTCTCTTCCCCTCTCTCTCTCTTTGTCTCGCTCGCTCACTCGCTCACTCACTCACTCGCACTCAGGATACTCAAGTCTGGTCTGGAGGTGGAGCGGCTCCACCTGAGGAACTTCTTCCACTACTTCCACTCCAAGCGGGGTATGTGGAGCCACGTCCCCAAGCCATCCAAGAGGTAACCCCCCTTTCCCACGGTGCCTGTTCCAACCGCGGGGTGCACCACCGGGGGCCGGGACTGGGACCGGGGCTGGGACCGGGGCTGGGACTGGGATCGGGGCCGGGACAGGGACCGGGGCCGGGACCGGGGCCGCGCCGCGCTAGTCGCAACCCACAGCACTTACGCAACGCATCTCGTTGAAAAGGCATAGACTGAGCTTCCTGCGTGTCTCCGCGAGGGCGGTGGCTCGGACGCCGCTGGACGGAGCGCATCGCACCGGAGACGCTACCGGCGGCTCCATCCCCACGCAATGACGCAATAACCCCGGATGTACTGCGGGAAACGAAAACTATTTTAAACAAATGTGACTTTTTTTGTGAAATTTCATGGGGGGTTTTTCAGCTAAGACACGGATAATGGCGTCAACTGTTCGAATTTTCTATTTTATTGTCATTAGTTCTGATTTGAAGGCAGGAATTTTGGCATCAACTTCATCATGCTGTATTCCAGTTCAGGAAGTGGAATCGTCAACGGCAGCCACAATGTCATTTTCAGCTTAATGGCAAAACAACGTTTTTTTACTATGCTCCTCCATTTTTCGCATTTTAATTCATTAGTAATAATTCAGGTTTTTTTGTGCCAAAATAATCGGGCTTCTACAATCAGATTCAAAGGAACTAAAATTATATATATATATATATGTATATATTTATATTGTGAATATAAAATAAATACCAAATGAATCACTCACACACTCCTCCAGTCTGGTCTGGTCTGGAGCGGCTCCGCCTGACAAACTTCTGCCACCACTTCCACTCCAAGCGGGGCGTGTGGCGCCACATGAGTCAACATATACGTTGATTCATGTGTCATTCGTTGGAATTGGTTTGGTTTGTTTATTTTATGGTATTTTTCAATGTGTGTGTTTTTCAATGTGTGTGTGTGTGTCTAAAGTGGTGTTGTTTATGTAAGTTATGTTTACTTAATAAAGGTGTGCCTTTTTATATCCCAAAGACAAAGCTAATGTATTTGTTATGGTTGAGCCAACATTTTATTTTCCTGTTAAATTACACTCCAGGCTTTTAAAAATATAAGACATATCTCCTTTCTCCTCAGTACAGAGGGTCATATTCTGTCTGCCTTGTATGTTCCTGTGTCTTTTCTCTCAGGGAAATATCTTCAGACTTGACAAATTGGATCTAAATGATCTCGTTTTTTTTTGTTCCTATAGCCTCTACACATTGCTTCATTGATGGCTGGTATATGTGTTCATATTTTTAAAGTGAGTTTATCATCCAAACAAATTGAAATGTAGAAACTTTTATAGCCACCAACAGTATCTCACACCAGTCTCAGCACTCGACTAACGTGGCGGATAACATCTGCGTGTGATCGGTGTAAAGAAATAGAAACAAGACCGAGCGGTCTCCCCCTATACCAGAATGATGGTGTGGACATGGGTCCGGCTGTGGGACACTAGGGTTAAAGTGTGGACATGGGTCCGGCTGTGGGACACTAGGGTTAAAGTGTGGACATGGGTCCGGCTGTGGGACACTATATAGGGTTAAAGTGTGGAGATGGGTCCGGCTGTGGGACACTAGGGTTAAAGTGTGGACATGGGTCCGGCTGTGGGACACTAGGGTTAAAGTGTGGACATGGGTCCGGCTGTGGGACACTAGGGTTAAAGTGTGGACATGGGTCCGGCCGTGGGACACTAGGGTTAAAGTGTGGACATGGGTCTGGCTGTGGGACACTAGGGTTAAAGTGTGGAGATGAGATGGGTCCGGCTGTGGGACACTAGGGTTAAAGTGTGGACATGGGTCCGGCTGTGGGACACTAGGGTTAAAGTGTGGAGATGGGTCCGGCCGTGGGACACTAGGGTTAAAGTGTGGACATGGGTCCGGCTGTGGGACACTAGGGTTAAAGTGTGGAGATGAGATGGGTCCGGCTGTGGGACACTAGGGTTAAAGTGTGGACATGGGTCCGGCTGTGGGACACTAGGGTTAAAGTGTGGAGATGAGATGGGTCCGGCTGTGGGACACTAGGGTTAAAGTGTGGACATGGGTCCGGCCGTGGGACACTAGGGTTAAAGTGTGGACATGGGTCCGGCTGTGGGACACTAGGGTTAAAGTGTGGACATGGGTCCGGCTGTGGGACACTAGGGTTAAAGTGTGGACATGGGTCCGGCTGTGGCACACTAGGGTTAAAGTGTGGACATGGGTCCGGCTGTGGGACACTAGGGTTAAAGTGTGGACATGGGTCCGGCTGTGGGACACTAGGGTTAAAGTGTGGACATGGGTCCGGCTGTGGGACACTAGGGTTAAAGTGTGGACATGGGTCCGGCTGTGGGACACCATCGTTTTGATACGGTGTAATGGGATGTGGGCGTCGTCGATGCGTCGTTCCATCTAAATAATAACAGTTCAACCATTTTTGTTTGTTTGTGTGTATTATTTAAACTATACATGACACGCAGCCCCTAGCCCACTGATGAAAACAACCGTGATAATACGTCAGGAAAGTTAGGCCCAAGTTGCGTCGCTGTTACGTAGCCACCCGCCACGCGGGGGCGCTGCTGCACCGCGCCTGGAGATGAGCGGCTTTTCTTTACGATTGTGTTTACCCCTTGTTAGATGTGACATTTTTAGTTGTATTTATGTATTTATTTTCTTTGAGTTTCAGTATGCCTAGGTCTTGGAAGGGGGGGGGGTACCTCTCAACATTTTGGAGAGAGCATCAAATTATGTGAAAGAGCAGGAAAGTCCATCAGATCTGTGGCAAGCTGTCTGTTATTAGGGTTAGGGTCAAATGTCTGTTACTACTGTGACTGACAGTAACTAACATACACGACAGACACACACACACACACACACACACACACACACACACACACACGTAAAGGTTGAATAAAAAGCTTTCAATAAAAAGTATCCAGTTTTTGTCATAATCCTTATTTCGTTATGTTACATTTCCGGTATATTATAATGTTAAATTTCACCAGGATATGTTACAACTAACCCATATATGGGGTGAATTGTAACAGTTCTCTCCTTGTGTTTGAAACTAAACCATGCATTTTCCTGTTGGTGCTGCTGCAGAGATATCAGCTACACCATTAAATAGCAGACACATAACTTATCACATTTTGAACACACTGGCTTAAAAGAGTTCAAAGATACGTGGCGTGTGGCGCCACATGAGTCAACATATACGTTGATTCATGTGTCATTCGTTGGAATTGGTTTGGTTTGTTTATTTTATGGTATTTTTCAATGTGTGTGTGTTTTTCAATGTGTGTGTGTGTGTGTGTCTAAAGTGGTGTTGTTTATGTAAGTTATGTTTACTTAATAAAGGTGTGCCTTTTTATATCCCAAAGACGAAGCTAATGTATTTGTTATGGTTGAGCCAACATTTTATTTTCCTGTTAAATTACACTCCAGGCTTTTAAAAATATAAGACATATCTCCTTTCTCCTCAGTACAGAGGGTCATATTCTGTCTGCCTTGTATGTTCCTGTGTCTTTTCTCTCAGGGAAATATCTTCAGACTTGACAAATTGGATCTAAATGATCTCGTTTTTTTTTTGTTCCTATAGCCTCTACACATTGCTTCATTGATGGCTGGTATATGTGTTCATATTTTTAAAGTGAGTTTATCATCCAAACAAATTGAAATGTAGAAACTTTTATAGCCACCAACAGTATCTCACACCAGTCTCAGCGCTCGACTAACGTGGCGGATAACATCTGCGTGTGATCGGTGTAAAGAAATAGAAACAAGACCGAGCGGTCTCCCCCTATACCAGAATGATGGTGTGGACATGGGTCCGGCTGTGGGACACTAGGGTTAAAGTGTGGACATGGGTCCGGCTGTGGGACACTAGGGTTAAAGTGTGGACATGGGTCCGGCTGTGGGACACTAGGGTTAAAGTGTGGAGATGGGTCCGGCTGTGGGACACTAGGGTTAAAGTGTGGAGATGAGATGGGTCCGGCTGTGGGACACTAGGGTTAAAGTGTGGAGATGGGTCCGGCTGTGGGACACTAGGGTTAAAGTGTGGACATGGGTCCGGCTGTGGGACACTAGGGTTAAAGTGTGGAGATGAGATGGGTCCGGCTGTGGGACACTAGGGTTAAAGTGTGGACATGGGTCCGGCTGTGGGACACTAGGGTTAAAGTGTGGACATGGGTCCGGCTGTGGGACACTAGGGTTAAAGTGTGGACATGGGTCCGGCTGTGGGACACTAGGGTTAAAGTGTGGACATGGGTCCGGCTGTGGGACACTAGGGTTAAAGTGTGGAGATGGGTCCGGCTGTGGGACACTAGGGTTAAAGTGTGGACATGGGTTCGGCTGTGGGACACTAGGGTTAAAGTGTGGACATGGGTCCGGCTGTGGGACACTAGGGTTAAAGTGTGGACATGGGTTCGGCTGTGGGACACTAGGGTTAAAGTGTGGACATGGGTCCGGCTGTGGGACACTAGGGTTAAAGTGTGGACATGGGTCCGGCTGTGGGGACACTAGGGTTAAAGTGTGGACATGGGTCCGGCTGTGGGACACTAGGGTTAAAGTGTGGACATGGGTCCGGCTGTGGGACACTAGGGTTAAAGTGTGGACATGGGTCCGGCTGTGGGACACTAGGGTTAAAGTGTGGACGTGGGTCCGGCTGTGGGACACTGGGGTTAAAGTGTGGAGATGGGTCCGGCCGTGGGACACTAGGGTTAAAGTGTGGACATGGGTCCAGCTGTGGGACACTAGGGTTAAAGTGTGGAGATGAGATGGGTCCGGCTGTGGGACACTAGGGTTAAAGTGTGGACATGGGTCCGGCTGTGGGACACTAGGGTTAAAGTGTGGACATGGGTCCGGCTGTGGGACACTAGGGTTAAAGTGTGGACATGGGTCCGGCTGTGGGACACCATCGTTTTGATACGGTGTAATGGGATGTGGGCGTCGTCGATGCGTCGTTCCATCTAAATAATAACAGTTCAACCATTTTTGTTTGTTTGTGTGTATTATTTAAACTATACATGACACGCAGCCCCTAGCCCACTGATGAAAACAACCGTGATAATACGTCAGGAAAGTTAGGCCCAAGTTGCGTCGCTGTTACGTAGCCACCCGCCACGCGGGGGCGCTGCTGCACCGCGCCTGGAGATGAGCGGCTTTTCTTTACGATTGTGTTTACCCCTTGTTAGATGTGACATTTTTAGTTGTATTTATGTATTTATTTTTCTTTGAGTTTCAGTATGCCTAGGTCTTGGAAAGGGGGGGGGGGGGGGTGGTACCTCTCAACATTTTGGAGAGAGCATCAAATTATGTGAAAGAGCAGGAAAGTCCATCAGATCTGTGGCAAGCTGTCTGTTATTAGGGTTAGGGTCAAATGTCTGTTACTACTGTGACTGACAGTAACTAACATACACGACAGACACACACACACACACACACACACACACACACACACACACACACACACACACACACACACACACACACGTAAAGGTTGAATAAAAAGCTTTCAATAAAAAGTATCCAGTTTTTGTCATAATCCTTATTTCGTTATGTTACATTTCCGGTATATTATAATGTTAAATTTCACCAGGATATGTTACAACTAACCCATATATGGGGTGAATTGTAACAGTTCACTCCTTGTGTTTGAAACTAAACCATGCATTTTCCTGTTGGTGCTGCTGCAGAGATATCAGCTACACCATTAAATAGCAGACACAGTTATAACTTATCTCATTTTGAACACACTGGCTTAAAAGAGTTCAAAGATACGTGGCGTGTGGCGCCACATGAGTCAACATATACGTTGATTCATGTGTCATTCGTTGGAATTGGTTTGGTTTGTTTATTTTATGGTATTTTTCAATGTGTGTGTGTTTTTCAATGTGTGTGAGTGTGTGTGTGTGTGTGTGTCTAAAGTGGTGTTGTTTATGTAAGTTATGTTTACTTAATAAAGGTGTGCCTTTTTATATCCCAAAGACGAAGCTAATGTATTTGTTATGGTTGAGCCAACATTTTATTTTCCTGTTAAATTACACTCCAGGCTTTTAAAAATATAAGACATATCTCCTTTCTCCTCAGTACAGAGGGTCATATTCTGTCTGCCTTGTATGTTCCTGTGTCTTTTCTCTCAGGGAAATATCTTCAGACTTGACAAATTGGATCTAAATGATCTCGGTTTTTTTTGTTCCTATAGCCTCTACACATTGCTTCATTGATGGCTGGTATATGTGTTCATATTTTTAAAGTGAGTTTATCATCCAAACAAATTGAAATGTAGAAACTTTAATAGCCACCAACAGTATCTCACACCAGTCTCAGCACTCGACTAACGTGGCGGATAACATCTGCGTGTGATCGGTGTAAAGAAATAGAAACAAGACCGAGCGGTCTCCCCCTATACCAGAATGATGGTGTGGACATGGGTCCGGCTGTGGGACACTAGGGTTTAAAGTGTGGACATGGGTCCGGCTGTGGACACTAGGGTTAAAGTGTGGACATGGGTCCGGCTGTGGGACACTAGGGTCAAAGTGTGGGACATGGATCTGGCTGTGGACCTAGGGTAGGGGGACATGGGTCGGCTGTGGGACACTAGGGTTAAAGTGTGGACATAGGGTCCGCTGTGGACACACTAGGGTTAGTGGGACATGGTCCCGGCTGTGGACACTAGGGTTAAAGTGGTGGACATGGGTCCCGGCTGTGGGACACTAGGGTTAAAGTGTGGACATGGGTCCGGCTGTGGGACACTAGGGTTAAAGTGTGGGACATGGGTCCGGCTGTGGGACACTAGGGTTAAAGTGTGGACAGGGGTCCGGCTGTGGGACACTAGGGTTTAATGTGTGGAGATGAGATGGGTCTGGCTGTGGGACACTAGGGTTAAAGTGTGGAGATGAGATGGGTCCCGGCTGTGGGACACTTAGGGTTAAAGTGGGGACATGGGTCCGGCTGTGGGACACTAGGGTTAAAGTGTGGAGATGAGATAGGGGTCCGGCTGTGGGGACACTAGGGTTAAAGTGTGGAGATGGGTCTGGCTGTGGGACACTAGGGTTAAAGTGTGGACATGGGTCCGGCTGTGGGACACTAGGGTTAAAGTGTGGAGACGTGGGTCCCGGCTGTGGGACACTAGGGTTAAAGTGTGGACATGGGTCCGGCTGTGGGACACTAGGGTTAAAGTGTGGACGTGGGTCCGGCTGTGGGACACTAGGGTTAAAGTGTGGAGATGGGTCCGGCCGTGGGACACTAGGGTTAAAGTGTGGACATGGGTCCGGCTGTGGGACACTAGGGTTAAAGTGAGGAGATGAGATGGGTCCGGCTGTGGGACACTAGGGTTAAAGTGTGGACATGGGTCCGGCTGTGGGACACTAGGGTTAAAGTGTGGACATGGGTCCGGCTGTGGGACACTAGGGTTAAAGTGTGGACATGGGTCCGGCTGTGGCACACTAGGGTTAAAGTGTGG
>JAOPHQ010003367.1:0-7500 GCA_030340625.1 Merluccius polli | reverse complement strand
AACAATGTAGTTAAACTAAAATACACCTGGGGGGGGGGGGGGGGTATTGCACAAAACTAGGATACATACATCCAGGATAATTGAGTAAGCGCGGCTGCCTTGGACTATTCTGCTCGGCGGTATCCTGGCTTATTCGGTTGCACGATTGCCAAGCCAGGATAAATAGGCGGCTAAGTCACGTCAGGTGAAGCTAGTTGGGATAAGCGGCATGCTGGAATAGACCTCGCGATCGCTCACAGAATCACCGATCGGAACATCGCGTTTCACACGTCACGGCCGCTGGATACCCGACCCAAGCCCGACGGGACCCGGGCTTGGGTCGGGTATCCAGCGGCCGACGGTACCCCGACGGGCCGGGTCGGGTTCGGACTCGGTGACGTCTGCGCGATTTGAAATGTGCAATTTAAAACAGCTTATTCTGCATGGTAGCCAATGGGCTGTTTCACACGTTGCAAAGGTTCGACTGTGTGATTAAAATACATTTTATACATATGACATAAGCGTTGCGCTCATCTGTTTGTTGACATTTCCAAATGCGCTGCAGTTGCGTAATAAAGGCGGACTTTCATAAACACAAACGTAAATGTGTCATAGTATGAAACAATATAGACTTTAACTGTGTTGGCCTGAGTAATAACACTTATTATTGGCCAAAAAGGCTAGCACAAGGAAACATGTGCAACAATTTAGTTAAACTAAAATACACCTGGTCAAACAAACACGACAACGCTCCCTCAACAACTTAAACACCATGTGCTTAAACTGGTGGGGGGCGGGCTTATCGGGCAGCATGACAGCATCGGATTGGTCAAATATAATGTCATTGTGTGTGAATGCGCGAAAAATGTAGGCTTAATTTAATCGCAAATTAAGAAATCTTTGCGGTATGTACATCGCGAGCGTTGATTTCGCGATGACGATAGATTTGCGATATATCGTGCAGCCCTAATATATATACATATATATATATATATATATATATATATACACATATATATATATATATATATATATATATATATATATATATATATATATACATATATATACACATACACACATACACACACACACACACACACACACACACACACATATATATATATATATATATATATATATATATATATATATTTTAGTGGTGGGCCGTTATCGGCGTTAACGCGCTGCGATAACGCGAGACTCTTATCGCGCGATAAAAAAATTATCGGCGTTAATCTATTGTCAAAGTTGGGTTGGGAGCTGGGTCTAGTGTTGCTTTCGTCAACGAAAATTATGATTAAATATCGTCGTCAACGAACCTTTATCACGTGACGAAAACGAGACGAGACGCAACGAAAATGGTGGTCATGTGACGAAAACTATAATCAAATTTATAATGCAATATTGTTGACGAATAAAAACGGGACTAAATGTGGTTTTCAAAATAAAAACCCTTTTCGTCCCGTTCATTTCGTCCCGCTATTATTATTATTTTGAAATATTTCTGTTTCCTGAGTCTCGGGGCTGCATCAGCGCACTGCGAACACGCAAGCGACGTCACGTCCTCAATCCCCACTCGCGGCAAGTTAAAGGCCTTTACACACCGGGGCGTTTTTTTTCCTGTGATTAATTCGCACGTAAATATGAGTTTTCTTACTGTTGTTTTTGTCATGAGTACTTTCACACAGAACGCAAATATTACGCGGCGAAAAAGCCGCTTCACTTGTATTGAACAAATGTCGCAACTGTCGCAGATTCGCATCGCTGCCGCTATGAATAGTTTTGATGTGAAATAGGCGAGTATACATTTTCGTGTCGTTTATTCGTCACGCCCCGGTGTGTAAAGGCCTTAAAGCTCAAACAAAACCTGGCAGGTTAGCCATGTGTGTGTACTTCTTACATGTTTGGTGGGTAAAATAAATATGTTGTAAATTCAAATCAGAGCGTCTTCCATGTCTGTAATTGAATGTTTTCTTGAGTCTATAAGGTAACAATAATATAATAATAAGATAACCTTGTTTGACTTGTGAAATGGGTGACTTAAAGAACATTTTGGTTTTGTCTATACTATACTAGGTACTTGTACTATATTTACTGGTTTAAATAGAATTGCATTACTAAAAAGAGACTAAAATACAATGTTCATTAACTAAAACTAGACTAAAATGTCATCAGTTTTCGTCGACTAAAACTAGACAAAAATAGTCATGGATAATTCTGACTAAAATAAGACTAAAATGCTCAGACTTTTAGTCGACTGAAACTTGACTAGACTAAAATAGTACAAACGTGACTAAAACTAATAAAGACTAAAATGACAGTTTGACACAAAGACTAGACTAAGACTAAAATGAAAACAGGCCGCCAAAAACAACACTAGCTGGGTCTATACCGGATTTCCACCAAGGAAGGTAAGCGCCGCGGAACGGCTGCACTGCGGAACGGCTGCGTCCTCTGCCCGGCGCCCCCCCCCCCGGCGCCCCCCCCCCCCCTTCCCCATCGGTCGTAGGTCTGGGCAGTGGCGCCTTAATGCACGGGCTTACCTGGGCTTCAGCCCGGGGCCTCGGCCAATCAGGGTCCTCTTAAAAAATATATATTTCAAAAAAAGATGATAAACGTCCGTATTTATTATACTCCCCCGTCGACAATCGCGAACCCCCCCCCCCCCCCCCCCCCCCCCCCGTCAACAATCGTGCCCCCCCCCCCCCCCCCCCCCGTCGATTAAGTCGGACAACATTAAGCCTACCTACCTTTGTAATGTAGCGTGAGTGCAAACTCTCTGCAGTCCTGTGTGTACTCATGGCCCTGCTTTGCCGCTAAGATCTGAAATGTTATGAGCAAAGATGAATTAGTCCCCTTCAGATAATAACCAAAGAGTTTAATAAAGAGAGTAACAATAACATGTACATGAATTTCAAAGTGCTAATTTTGTCTTACCTGAGTAGAATGCAAGCTTCTCACTGAGCTCTTCGTTAATTATATTCTTTTCCCTCAAATCCCACAAAAGACTCTTCACTGTGGTCTTTGCCCTCTTTTCTCTGGACATGGCATTCTTATTGTCTCGCTCCAGACTTTCCAATCTTGCCAAATGTTCATTGATTTTGGCCTTAAGAGCGGTAGGAGAAGCAGGCAAGGCATAGCCATGATCCTAGTAGAAAGAGGGACGAACATGGTTTGAGTAATGATTCACTTCACAAACATCACTTTGACACCACTAGTTTGTGGCCCACATCCACATTCTTTCTTATAGTCATCACCTGTCAAAGCCAGTTATTTGTGAGTGTGTTTAATATGAGTGGCAGCAAAACAAGTGAGATTTTAATATGTCCAGGAACATTATGATATGATGTTTAAAGTGGAAATACTTACATCATTAGGCTGAGGTTGTGGGTGTGAGGTTGCCTTTTCTGGGGAATCCTTAGAGGCTTCTTCAGCTCTTCTGGAGGTAGCCGTAGTCCTGGCCTTTACCAATTGAAATGAAGAAACATTATGCATAATACATAATACAATATATAAAAGGACATGTTTGTTTGATAATATAATATTTATATTTATGAATGCTAATAGCCTTATGATACTACACCTACTTTTTGGAGGTGAACCGGGAAGTTGAAGAGGGATGGAGTAACACCATCACGTAGTCGGACAATCTGACCCGTCCTATCGAAATCAGCCTGCTTAAAATGTTCACTGCAGACAATTGAATAATCACTTGCAGTGAATCCTTTTCTCCTCAAAGCCACTTCCCACTTCTTCCTCACGTCTTTGTCTTTGGGAAACCTTCAAAAGTGTCAGATGTAATCCAGGTCAGTGCTTATGGAATATGATTTACCAAGTTCATAGCCAGGTGAACACATAGCCTAGTTCAACAGTAACCCCAAGATTACCCCATTCCAGGTGTCAGGTAAGTGTGGCAGGGCCCTTTCCTGTTTATCACACACTTTGTCCCTCACATTTCACGAAGGTGGGCTACACAAAATTGGGTTGGAAAGCTAGACTAGCTATACTGTATAGCCCAGGGGTCTCCAACGCGTAGCTCGCGAGCGCTGCCCCTTTCCAAAGGGCAGTGAATCATACATACATTTGAAAACTTAATTGGTCCCTCGGCACATCTACTTAAATGTATGTCCAATCAAAATTCACAGTTGTCCCGCCCCCTTCCAACACAAAATGATTATTAGCCAATTAGCTGTCAATCAAAAAGTTGCGCTGCTGTCAAACTTGATGAGTCAGCGGTGACGTGAGATGAGCGACAGTGGACATATATAACAATGATCAGTGAATAAGCAGCAATATCTGTATTTGTAGTAATAACAATAACAATGATAATAATATTAATCATTTTGTGACGTTTTAATACAGAATGTGAGATGTGAACAGTAACATATTGTAAATGTTCAGGAAAAGAAAGCTTATTGAGCTTGTTTGTTCAAAATGAGCGATGATAATAAATGTTACAGAACATGAGTATCTCTCTGACATTTTTATTTTGTAAAAGTAGCTCTCAGAGGAAAACAGGTTGGAGACGCCTGGTGTAGTTAGCTCACATATTACCCCCTGGACTGTGGTCCTAACTTTTACCCCTGTTGGCTTTTACAATCTTTACCTTCATCATTTATTTAAACTTTATGTTGTTCAAGTATGTCATTTTTTTTAATTTAATTGACGAGCAACTCTATGATGGTCATACTCTTGTCTGTCGTTGTTCGGCTACTTCAGTACTACCGGAGATCTTTGCTCCTTCTCAACTGAACTCTCTGGTAATATTATCTTCACAAAACACAACCAGTAGTACGGTAATGTTAAACCTTACTTGTGAAAAGTGATCCCCCGGTTCCTATTCTCGACGGTCCGCTCATTCGAGCAGGAACACGCGGAGCACCAGCCCGGCATCCTCGCTGTCTTCTGTACGCGTCAACTGTCACTTTACGCCGCTCCCCACTCCAAGATGGCGGCCCAGTTTCTCCGCAGATATAAGATGTCTGCGATATAACTGATGTCTGGGATATAAGATGGCTATATGTGGGTCGCTAGAAGCGGACGGCAGACATATTGACCAGTTTTATGGGTCAAGAGAGAGAAAAAATAGATATAATAATAAAAAGGAGTGAGTGTGTGTGTGTGTCTGTCTCGTCTGTCTCTATATCCGTGTCTGAGCGCCGGCGGCGGCGGCGGTGCTGCGTGATGACGTAACACGGTGCCGTTGGCCCCAAACCGCCTTCCCAGAATGCATCATGTCTCCGGAACGAGCAGCGAGGAGGAGGAGGAGGAAGCATAGGAAGCGCCGGGATGACGGAGTCAGCGGGTGGCTAAAACCAACAAAAAAAAAACAACCAAAAAAAAAAAAGCCCCAACAAAATAATGCCCTAAAGATGTCCACTCAATAAACTGTAAGACGCACCAATGGTGCTCCGGAAAGAGCACACATAGAAGACGAGCCGGGCCACTAGCTAGGGCTAGCTCTGTCTCTGCGGTGGGATTATTGTCGGTGAGTTGCTAGCAGCGCGGTGTTGTTGTCACGTCTTCGGCCGGCCGCCATTTAATTTGTGTCGTCGAACCAGAACCAGAACCGAGGTCCTTGCCCCCCCCCCACGCGCACCGGGGACGGGTTTCTCAGACGCGGGTCCGCGTCCCGCGCCGCCCCGCGGGGCTGCAGGGCGACGGGACCGGAGAAAAGTGTTATTAAAGCGGCGCCGCGGGTCCAGTTAGCCGGCTAACGTTAGCCACAAGCTAACCCCCCCCTCCTCCTCCTCCTAGCCGCGGTGTGTCCTGCATCAGAACCAGCGCCGGGGTTCGGTGATTAATCGTGCATCCCGCCTCTCTCTCTCCCCCCCAACGATACGCACATCGTGGCGGTGAAACGGTTTGTTTTTTTTAAAAAATGCACAACGAATCGGCGTTCACGTGCATGTCCGTAGCTCGGGGAGCTAGCTCGGTTAGCATGCTGGCTGCCCCGGGGTCTCCTCGTGTTGGGAGCCCAAACCGAGCCTCCCTGGGTCCCCCTGGGTCCGGGTCACCCCGGTACCGCTGGGTTAGGGGGTTAGAGATAATAACCGTCTGAAGTTGCAGGTTTTTTTTGGTTTTTAGTACTTTTGAGGCGTTTGTGCGTTTCACGTTGCTTGGTTCCGATCAAGTGTGACCTCTCCCAGCGACCACACTACTTCTGTGCACATCTCTAAGTGGTTTTCTGAGGTTCTGGTAGGAGTGGGTGGTTTTCTGAGGTTCTGGTAGGAGTGGGTGGTTTTCTGAGGTTCTGGTGTAAGTGGATGGTTTTCTGAGGTTCTGGTATAAGTGGATGGTTTTCTGAGGTTCTGGTAGGACTGGATGGTTTTCTGAGGTTCTGGTGTAAGTGGATGGTTTTCTGAGGTTCTGGTATAAGTGGATGGTTTTCTGAGGTTCTGGTAGGAGTGGATGGTTTTCTGAGGTTCTGGTAGGAGTGGATGGTTTTCTGAGGTTCTGGTAGGAGTGGATGGTTTTCTGAGGTTCTGGTAGGAGTGGATGGTTTTCTGATGTTCTGGTAGGAGTGGATGGTTTTCTGAGGTTCTGGTAGGAGTGGGTGGTTTTCTGAGGTTCTGGTAGGAGTGGATGGTTTTCTGAGGTTCTGGTAGGAGTGGATGGTTTTCTGAGGTTCTGGTAGGAGTGGATGGTTATCTGAGGTTCTGGTAGGAGTGGATGGTTATCTGAGGTTCTGGTATAAGTGGATGGTTTTCTGAGGTTCTGGTAGGAGTGGATGGGTTTTCTGAGGTTCTGGTAGGAGTGGATGGTTTTCTGAGGTTCTGGTAGGAGTGGATGGTTATCTGAGGTTCTGGTGTAAGTGGATGGTTTTCTGAGGTTCTGGTAGGAGTGGATGGTTTTCTGATGTTCTGGTGTAAGTGGATGGTTTTCTGATGTTCTGGTAGGAGTGGATGGTTATCTGAGGTTCTGGTGTAAGTGGATGGTTTTCTGAGGTTCTGGTAGGAGTGGATGGTTTTCTGAGGTTCTGGTAGGGTCCACCTGCTGCCACCAGCCAATGGCTGAGAGATTTGAACCGTTTGGCAGGTAAAACAATTCAGGGTTGCAAAACCATTTTGGACCCTGGTTCTGGTGTGCAGCACTGGATTTTAGTGTTTACTAATATGTGGTTACAAAGAGTTTGTGTTTTTAAAAAAGGGTCGCTTGGTTTGCCTGTTGTATGTGCCATATAAGGGGTTAGAGCGGCCCTTCGGTGGCGTCATTACTGTACACCCGGTCCACTAAATAATTTTGTTTTTTGAATATAATACGATTTTTAATAACAATAATTAATAATAGTAATAATTCATATTTTTCTCCTTATCGGCTACCCTGGAAATACGATGTAAAATGTAGAATTCCATTTTATTTATTTTGTGTTCATTTAAATGAAGTTGTGTGAGTTGTTGCTTATACAAACTATTTATTAGAAAGTAATACTTGCAGTCCTTTACATTTGTGTTTTTTTTAAATGAGTTTCGGAAATATATAATTTTAAAAAAATCGAAGCAATTCAAAGATGTATTT
>JAOPHQ010003365.1:0-13799 GCA_030340625.1 Merluccius polli | reverse complement strand
TACTGGTCTAGGTGCTGGTCTAAGTACTGGTCTAGGTACAGGTCTAGGTAGTGGTCTAGGTACTGGTCTAAGTACTGGGTCTAGGTACGGTCTAGGTACTGGTCTAGGTACTGGTCTAGGTAGTGGTCTAGGTACTGGTCTAGGTAGTGGTCTAGGGTAGTGGTCTAGGTAGTGGTCTAGGTACTGGTCTAAGTACTGGTCTAAGTACTGGTCTAGGTACTGGTCTAGGTACTGGTCTAGGTACTGGTCTAGGTAGTGGTCTAGGTACTGGTCTAGGTACCGGTCTAGGTACCGGTCTAGGTAGTGGTCTAGGTACTGGTCTAGGTACTGGTCTAAGTTACTGGTCTAGGTAGTGGTCTAGGTACTGGTCTAGGTACTGGTCTAGGTACTGGTCTAAGTACTGGTCTAGGTACTGGTCTAGGTACTGGTCTAGGTACTGGTCTAGGTAGTGGTCTAGGTACTGGTCTAGGTACCGGTCTAGGTACCGGTCTAGGTAGTGGTCTAGGTACTGGTCTAGGTACTGGTCTAAGTACTGGTCTAGGTAGTGGTCTAGGTACTGGTCTAGGTACTGGTCTAGGTAGTGGTCTAGGTACTGGTCGATACTTTAGGACAGACTGAACACACGTAAAGATGTGAACTTTAATTATGTGACTTGCCTGCCCACGGACTAAGAGTGGGAAACAGCAATTTGCTGAAACCCGGTACATAATATCTCATTACATCATCTCATTACATCTCCGCTTGTTATATCATAATAAGGTTCATGTTCTCTGTACATTGTATTGTTCAAATCAAGAAAAAAACTAAAAACAAAGCTTTCATCGCGCCGGTCGCTCGGCTGACGAGGGCATAAATTATTTATTTAGCTCAGGACAAATGTTGAGGGGTCCAAAATGAATGTTTTGTTTTGTTCATCTCTGTCTGACATCCGGCGCTCGGTTCCCGCTTCTAACACAGCCTGTGAGCCAATTGCATAACGGCGTTGGCATCACATGGTTTCTCTCCGTCGTCAGCTGATGGTAACGTTACAAATATCTCGAAACACCCGCCACACAAAGTAACCTCAATCTATAGCTAATGTAGAGCTACATGTTGAAACATGAATTCATTACTCTACCATGAAAGACTCATCACTCAGAGTGCAATGGGGAGGGGAGGAGGAGGGGAGAAGGGAGGAGGGAGAAGGGAGGAGGAGGGAGGAGGGAGGAAGGAGGAGGAGGGAGGAGGAAGGAGGGAGGAAGGAGGAGGGAGGAGGAGGGAGGAGGAGGGAGGGAGGAGGGAGGAGGAGGAGTGCGCCCTCTAGTGGCTGAATGCCATCAGTAGCACCTTTACCTTTGGCCAGGAGAGTGTCCCACATAGAGGAGGGAGGAGGGAGGAGGGAGGAGGGACGTACCTTTGGCCAGGAGCGTGTCCACATAGAGGAGGGAGGAGGAGGGAGGGAGGGAGGAGGGAGGAGGGACGTACCTTTGGCCAGGAGCGTGTCCACATTAGAGGAGGGAGGAGGGAGGAGGGAGGAGGGAGGAGGGAGAGAGGGACGTACCTTTGGTTAGGAGCGTGTCCACATAGAGGAGGGAGGAGGAGGAGGAGGAGGAGGAGGAGGAGGAGGAGGAGGAGGAGGAGGAGGGAGGAGGGGACATACTTTGGCCAGGAGCGGTGTCCACATAGAGGAGGGAGGAGGAGGAGGAGGAGGGAGGAGGAGGGAGGAGGGAGGAGGGACGTACCTTTGGCCAGGAGCGTGTCCACATAGAGGAGGGAGGAGGGAGGAGGAGGAGGAGGAGGAGGGAGGAGGGAGGAGGAGGAGGAGGAGGAGGGAGGAGGGAGGAGGGACGTACCTTTGGCCAGGAGCGTGTCCACATAGAGGAGGGAGGAGGGAGGAGGAAGGAGGGAGGAGGGAGGAGGGACGTACCTTTGGCCAGGAGCGTGTCCACATAGAGGAGGGAGGAGGTAGGAGGAGGAGGAGGGAGGAGGGAGGAGGGACGTACCTTTGGCCAGGAGCGTGTCCACATAGAGGAGGGAGGAGGGAGGAGGAGGAGGAGGAGGAGGGAGGAGGGACGTACCTTTGGCCAGGAGCGTGTCCACATAGAGGAGGGAGGAGGGAGGAGGGAGGAGGGAGGAGGGACGTACCTTTGGCCAGGAGCGTGTCCACATAGAGGAGGGAGGAGGAGGAGGGAGGAGGAGGAGGAGGGAGGAGGGAGGAGGGACGTACCTTTGGCCAGGAGCGTGTCCACATAGAGGAGGTGCCACCTGGGGTTCCTGCTGTCCACCCTCAGCAGCGCCCCGCTGATGAGGAAGGCCTCCCTCAGCCGGTCCTCCTCGCAGGGCGCCGCCTCGGCCACCAAGCGCTCCAGCTGGTCGCTCCGGCAGTACTGCTCCAGCCAATCACAGACCAGTTTCCGGGCCTTGTCCTTCAGAGAGAGGAGGTCTTTGGTGACGCCGTCGACGCTGAGCTGAAGCGCCGCCAGGATGTCTTCAGTGCACTCCTGGGTGGGAGGACAGGTTTTACACAGGAGGGCCGCTGGCCAGGTGACCAATCAGAGGGCCGCTGGTCAGGTGACCAATCAGAGGGCCGCTGGTCAGGTGACCAATCAGAGGGCCGCTGGTCAGGTGACCAATCAGAGGGCCGCTGGTCAGGTGACCAATCAGGGGGCCGCTGGTCAGGTGACCAATCAGGGGGCCGCTGGTCAGGTGACCAATCAGAGGGCCGCTGGTCAGGTGACCAATCAGGGGGCCGCTGGTCAGGTGACCAATCAGGGGGCCGCTGGTCAGGTGACCAACCAGGGGGGCCGCTGGTCAGGTGACCAATCAGAGGGCCGCTGGTCAGGTGACCAATCAGAGGGCCGCTGGCCAGGTGACCAATCAGAGGGCCGCTGGTCAGGTGACCGATCAGGGGGCTGCTGGTCAGGTGACCAACCAGAGGGCCGCTGGTCAGGTGACCAATCAGAGGGCCGCTGGTCAGGTGACCAATCAGAGGGCCGCTGGTCAGGTGACCAATCAGAGGGCCGCTGGTCAGGTGACCAATCAGAGGGCCGCTGGTCAGGTGACCAATCAGAGGGCCGCTGGTCAGGTGACCAATCAGAGGGCCGCTGGTCAGGTGACCAATCAGAGGGCCGCTGGTCAGGTGACCAATCAGGGGGTTGACATGCACACCATCATATTATGGTCATACTTACATACTGGTTTAACACGTTTCCATGGCGACTCATGTGAACACTTGGATGATCGAGGTACTTCAACGTTTTTAGATTAGTCGATTAATCGACTAATCTAGTCGATTAATCGACTAATTGCACCCATTTATGACATCGATTAATCGACTAATCTGTTTTGGTACAAATACCAAAACATTTGCTGCTTGATGCTTCAGAAATTCAAATGTTGGGTCATGGATCATTATAACATGAAGCCGATGTTAGACATCTTTGCACTCTGGTAACTTGTGATGACATTTGCGATTATTGACATTTTCTAGACTAAATGACAAATCGATTAATCGACCATGAACCCCCCCCTTCACCACTCCACTCAGAATACCTTTTGCTGGTTGAGCGTCAGGTAGGTGAAGCCCCGCCCACACAGCGCGTGGACGTGACCCGGCTGCTCCTTGAGGATGGCGCTGAAGTCGTAGATGGCCGTCTTGCGCTGGCCCAGCGCCGCGTAGCACCTGGCGCGCTCCAGCAGCGAGTCGGCCGCGCCGCCGCCTGCATCCATCACCCCCACATTATACACACGAGATCAATCAACCTAATGGGGTCGTCAATCACCCGGCGATCAATACAGGCGCGCAGTTTACGGTCGGGTGCATGGGGAGGGGTGTGTGTGTGTGTGTGTGTGTGTGAGTGTGTGTGTTTTGTCCACAGGCCACAATGGTCCAGTCATGCTTTCCTGACAACGCCGCTATTTTCCGAGGAGCTATTTATACATTCATTCATTTTATTGATCCGAAACCTTCAGCGGAGGGAGGAACGCCCTTCAGCCGCTCCGTCTAACTGAGCTTTATCCAAACTCTCACATATGGATCATTTGAACGACGAGCAAACCAAATGGTTTTCCTTTCAGGGTTTTCAACCATCACTGCTCACTTGTAATAAATGGACTCTGTGCCATCTTCCACTCCAGAAGAAACAACAAAGGGATTATTAACAAAGGGATTATTAACAAAGGGATTGTGGACATTTGCTGCCATGACTCTCTTGTGGATTTGCCTGCGTGGGGACTGCTGATGACACGCAGCTGAATCTATCTAACTCTGGGACAGTTAAATAAACACATGCACGCGTGTCACACTGCATCTCACCAGAGGCCATGATGGCGATGGAGAGATAGGCGACGGCCTCGCGGAGAACGCCCTCGTCCTTGGCCACCGCCGCGGTGATGATGCTGTTGGGAGGGGCGGCGGCGGCGGGGGGTGGGAGGCGTGGCGGCGGCGGCGGCGGTGGGAGGGGCGGCGGTCGCCACCAGGAGACGCTTGGAGGCCAAGTGACAGTGCTCCTGCAGCAGCATCTTGTCCTTGGGGTGGGCCAGCGCCAGCAGGGGGCGCAAGCAGCTGGTGTCCCCACACTGGATCAGCTTCTTCAGCAGCTGAGAGGGGGAGAGAGAGAGAGAGAGAGAGAGAGAGAGAGAGAGAGAGAGAGAGAGAGAGAGAGAGAGAGAGTCATTCATTCAGTCATCGACTAACAGAGGACTCGGTTCCAGTTGGATCCATTCCACTTTTTGGGGGTCAGTAAACACAAACACAACGCTAACGCTGGTCTGGCACAGTTTTCTATTTAGTCTTCTTATGATTCAGATAACGGATAATACGTCCGAATACGTCAGGACAACATCTAATGGACCAGTTAGGCTTCTGGAGCAACACCAAGGCTGGACATTCATTCATTCATTCATTCATTCATTCATTCTACCGTTATTATCTTCTGGGGAATACATTGAGGGGTGAACCCTCACTACCAACGATGCTGAGATGACATTAAATAAATAAAAACTAAACTAAACTAAATAAGTCAGAACTCAAAAATGTACATTGGTTAAAACAATTCCTGGAAACACTTTATAATAACGTCATAAGTAATTTATAAGCCTTTAGTTAATGATGAAGTAATGATTAACAAGACATTCATTTATAAGCCTTTAATTAATGATGAACTCATCATTAACAAAACATTCATCAGTAACTAAAGGCTTATAAATGACTCATGATTGAGCGTTATTTTAAAGTGTTACCCTAATTAAACTCCTAATTAAACCCCATTGGAGCAGCGTTGCCACAGCGACCTGATGCGCGTCGTACAGGAAGCCCCTGTGCAGCTGCAGCAGCGCCAGCCGGGCCAGAACCGAGGCCCGCTGGCCGGCCGCGCCCAGCGCCAGCAGCAGGCGGTGGGCCTCCTCCACGCGGCCCAGCTGGTACAGGGCGTCCGCCGCCAGGATCTGGGGCCCGTCGGCGCCGGGCTGCAGCTCCGCCAGCAGCACCGCCAGACAGTGGACCCCGCCGGGGGTCCTGGTGGGGGCAGACAGAGAGACGGGGTTAGATAATTCACTTTATTAATCACTAATAATCACAATAATAATCACTTTATTCATCCCCAAAGGAATTTGAGGTGCAGAAGAGGGGATGAGGATACATATCTATTATCTATCTATTATCTATCTATCTATTATCTATCTATCTATCTATCTATCTATCTATCTATCTATCTATCTATTATCTATCTATCTATCTATTATCTATCTATCTATTATCTATCTATCTATTATCTATCTATCTATCTATCTATCTATCTATCTATCTATCTATCTATCTATCTATCTATCTATCTATCTATCTATCTATTATCTATATATCTATCTATCTATTATCTATCTATCTATTATCTATCTATCTATTATCTATCTATTATCTATCTATCTATCTATCTATCTATCTATCTATCTATCTATCTATCTATTATCTATTATCTATATATCTATCTATCTATATATCTATTATCTATTATCTATATATCTATCTATCTATCTATTATCTATCTACTATCTATCTATTATCTATCTATTATCTATCTATCTATCTATCTATCTATCTATCTACCTACCTACCTACCTACCTACCAATCAATCAATCAATCAATCAATCAATCAATCAATCAATCAATCAACCTACCTACCATCCATCCATCCATCCATCCATCCATCTATTGGTAGAGTGGCAAACACTGATATGAGTCCAACCACAACTTCAGTCAGATCAAATGTGATTCTACATCTTTCTCTCCCACATTAGAAACCAGCCGCTACCCTTCTCTGTGGTCGTCCCTCTTGGTCACGGGGGGACGAGGACTCTCCGCCCCGGGACCGGTCTCCGCCCCGGGTCCGGTCTCCGCCCCGGGACCGGTCTCCCTGCCCTCCAGCATCACCCTCCCCTGCTCCAGCAGGACGGTCAGCAGCAGCCCCCGGCGGTTCCAGGGCACCAGGCAGCGCACCGCCAGCCCCGCCTCCTGCGGCTGCAGCCTGCTGGCCGTCACGTAGTCCAGCGCCGCCAGGTAGCGCCGGCCGGCCGCCGCGCGCAGCAGCCCGCGGCCGCACAGCGCGCGCACGCAGCTGCACGGGTGCGGCGCGCTGTGCTCGATCACCGCCTGGAAGTCCTCCATCGCCCCCCGCTGGTCGTCCGAGAGGACCCTGGCGTAGCCGCGCAGCACCCGCCACCGTGTTCTGGTAGCTGTGGTGGGCGGCGCCGGGGGGCGCGGCGGCGGCGGCCAGCTGGCTGCAGACGGACAGCGCCTCCCTGCGCTCCCCGCGCAGCAGGAGGCACTCCGCCAGGCGCACCCGCAGCTCCCGGCACCCGCCGTCCGGCTCCAGCCGGCACAGCGTCCGGAGGTGGGCGACCGCCGGGTCCAGCAGCTCCACGCCCTCGTCGGAGCGCAGGTCCGCCCGCAGCAGGACCCGCTCCCGGTAGGCGGCCAGCGCCCGGTCGGCCCGCAGGCGGAGGTGCCGGCGGGCGCTGGCGGCCGCCGCGCCGGTGCCCCGGTCGCCGGCGAACAGCGTCCGGAAGCGGCGCCGGGCGGCGGCGGCGTGGAGCTCGAACGCCGCGCCCAGGTCCCCGCACGCCTCCGCCGCCCGCCCCCCCCGCGGAGAAGCGGGCCGCCGCCCGGCCGGTGAGGAGCCTGGCCCTCGTTTCCGCGGTCGCCGCCGGCTCCTTCCGCTCCCCTGGGTCAGCGCCGTCGACCTTTGACCCCGGGAGGACGCCGTCCAAGAGGACAGAGTACACCTCCTCGCTCTGGGCGTACAGACCCGTGAAGAACAGATGGGACGCCTGCGCCTCCAGAACCTCCCTGTCCCCCGGTGAGACCGCCAGCAGGAACTGCAGGAACTCGGACAAGGCCGCCGCGTCCGGCTCCTCCTCCTCCTCCTCGCCGCCTCTCATCGGCGACACGTCTGTGGACTCGTCGGCGGGCGAATACCGCTGTGACAAAACGGCGGCGAAGGCCTTGGCGATTTTGGGAAGGTGCTGCGCCTGTCTGCTCCGGACCAGCGCCACCGCCTCGGCCGGGTTCTCCTCGTAGGCGCGGAGGTAAAGCCGGAGCCACCGGCCGTCGCGCGGGTCGGCGCGCAACAGGGAGGCGAGGGCGCGGGTCAGCGCCAGCGCCAGCGCCGCCCGGGCGCCGCCCTCCGGTCGGGGGCTCCGCCCGCCCGCCAGCAAGGCGGTGCAGCGGGCGAAGATCTCCTCGCAGCCGCCGCAGCCGCCGCCGCCGCCGCTCCGGAGGAGGGACTCCATCTTGAAGACGGTGGCGGACAGGTTGTTGGGGCTGAGCGTGGACAGGAACACGGCCGCCAGACCCTGACCGGCCCGGGACCCGGACCCGGTCCCGGTCCCGTCCGGAGTGGGGACCGGGTCCACCCTGTCCAGCCAGTCCTCCAGGGTGGAGACCACGGCGGCCAGGCCCGGTTTCTCCAGCGCCCGCATGTGGGCCACGGTGGCGGCGGCGTGCGTCTTGAAGGCGGCGGTGTAGCGGTGGGCGGCGCCGGCCGGATCCCCCGACCCGAGGAGCCGGTCCGCATCCCTGCACAGCGCCGCCGCCGCCGCCGCCGCCGCCGCCGCCGCGCCGCTAGGAGGAGCCGGCGAGGTCATGATGGAGGAGTGGACCTCTTCTCGCTCTCAATGCCTCGCTCTCCTCTCTCTCCTTCTCTCCTCTCTCTCCTTCTCTCCTCTCTCTCCTTCTCTCCTATCACTCCTTCTCTCCTATCTCTCTCCTTCTCTCCTCTCTCTCTCCTTCTCTCCTCTGTCTCCTTCTCTCCTGTCTCCTTCTCTCTTCTTCTCTACTCTCTCTCCTTCTCTCCTCTCCTATCACTCCTTCTCTCCTTATCGTCTTCTCTCCTCTCTCCTTCTCACCTCTCTCCTCTCTCTCCTTATCTCCTCTCTCCTCTGTCTCCTTCTCTCCTGTCTCCTTCTCTCTTCTTCTCTCCTTTCTTTCCTTCTCTCCTCTCTCCTTCTCTCCTCTGTCTCCTTCTCTCCTGTCTCCTTCTCTCTTCTTCTCTACTCTCTCTCCTTCTCTCCTCTCCTATCACTCCTTCTCTCCTTCTCGTCTTCTCTCCTCTCTCCTTCTCACCTCTCTCCTCTCTCTCCTTATCTCCTCTCTCCTCTGTCTCCTTCTCTCCTGTCTCCTTCTCTCTTCTTCTCTCCTCTCTCTCCTTCTCTCCTCTCACTCCTTCTCTCCTTCTCGTCTTCTCTCCTCTCTCCTTTTCACCTCTCTCTCCTTATCTCCTCTCTCCTCTGTCTCCTTCTCTCTTCTTCTCTCCTCTCTCTCCTTCTCTCCTCTCCTTCTCTCTCCTTCTCTCCTCTCTCTCTCCTTCTCTCCTCTCTCTCTCCTTCTCTCCTCTCTCTCCTTCTCTCCTCTCTCTCCTTCTCTCCTCTCTCTCCTTCTCTCCTCTCTTTCCTTCTCTCCTCTCTCCTTCTCTCCTCTCTTTCCTTCTCTCCTCTCTCCTTCCTTCTCTCCTCTCTCCTTCTCTCCTCTCTTTCCTTCTCTCCTCTCTCTCCTTCTCTCCTCTCTCTCCTTCTCTCCTCTCTCTCCTTCTCTCCTCTCTCTCTCCTTCTCTCCTCTCTCCTTCTCTCCTCTCTCGCCTTCTCTCCTCTCTCCTTCTGTCCTCTCTCTCTCCAGATGTTCACAGTGAAGCTACCATCGTGGATCCATTGTTGTTGATCTTTCTAAAGAGAGAGAGAAGATGTTCACCTGAGTTTCAATTAAAGGACAATTCCTATGCAAAATGAGAGCATATGATCATAACACATGTCCACCGAGTTGGACCTCTCTGGGATCAGTTTTCATTTTAGTCCAATGGAACCAAAGTTCTGGAAAACCGCTAATTAGCTTATAACGCTAATTAGCTTATAACGCTAGCCAGGTTATCTGCAGGTTTCAGCAAGTCAAATGTAAGACTTTTTAAGACCTTTTTAATACCACCTTGAATGAAATGTAAGACCTAAAAGACGTGATGATGGGGGGGATCCGCTGTATTACAACCAGTGGTTAAATTGGGCCGGGGCTAAGCCTAAGCCTGCCTGCAACAATCGCGCAACAGAAATCCTCCGGTAGCACCCCCCCCCTCCCCCCCCCCCCCCCCCCCCCCCGCCGCTCAACAATCGCGCAATAGAAATCCTCCCATTTTTTATTTTGAGTGCTGCCCCTCAAAGGGTCTCTGCACGGCCCTGCCCCGGACCCCCCTAGGTAGAGCCCCCCCACATAACAAATCCCAATTTAACCCCTGATTACAACCCAAGCATAGCATGTGTGTCACTCAATGAGACTCATTCAGCTTGAATTTACTTTTACCCAGAATGCATCTGGCCTCTTCTGGGTTGGCAACAGACGTGACTCCAACGTCGGAAACGGACGTCTTCCAGCCAACTGTCTTTGAATTTGCACTTACCCATTGTCGCAGACTAGCTAGCAAGCGCACTGATAACCGTTTATATATGCAGCTAGCGAGAAAGAAGCCTCTCTACATGTCCCGAAAAGTCCCGCGAGAAAAATACATAAATAAATAGTCCTGCCCCGACAAATTTAAGACCTTGAGTTACAGTATTTAAGACCAGCATATGACATTTTTAACGAATTTAAGACTTTTTAAGGCCTTAAATTTAGAAACATGAATTTAAGACTTTTTAAGGCCTTAAATTTAGAAACATGAATTTAAGAATTTTTAAGGCCTTAAATTTAGAAACATGAATTTAAGACTTTTTAAGGCCTTAAAGTTAGAAACATGAATTTAAGACTTCTTAAGGCCTTACATTTAGAAACATGAATTTAAGACTTTTTAAGGCCTTAAAGTTAGAAACATGAATTTAAGACTTCTTAAGGCCTTACATTTTGAAACATGAATTTAAGACTTTTTAAGGCCTTAAAGTTAGAAACATGAATTTAAGACTTTTTAAGGCCTTAAAGTTAGAAACATGAATTTAAGACTTCTTAAGGCCTTACATTTAGAAACATGAATTTAAGACTTTTTAAGGCCTTAAAGTTAGAAACATGAATTTAAGACTTCTTAAGGCCTTACATTTAGAAACATGAATTTAAGACTTTTTAAGGCCTTAAAGTTAGAAACATGAATTTAAGACTTCTTAAGGATGCGCGGACACCCTGGCTAGCTGTGGGAGCAGATATTCATGTAAAATAAATCGCAATTCTATACCACTAACACGGCTCAAAACCGCACCACACTTCCACGGCAGCATAATGAGTCTCTACATGTAAAACGAAGCCGACTGGTCGTGACTGTTTTCCAAAGATGGCGCCCGCTGGTTTTCGTGAAGCCGCTGGCTTTATAAACTTTCTTTTTAATAAACTGTCTGTACACTTACAAAGTTCTCAGTGCTTCGTTTTACATGTAGAGACTCACTATGCTGCCGTGGAAGTGTGGTGCGGTTTTGAGCCTCTTTAGTGGTATAGAATTGCGATTTATTTTACATATGAATATCTGCCCCCTAATTGGCGGTTATAAGCTAGCGTTATAAGCTAATTAGTGGTTATAAGCTAGCGTTATAAGTAGGGATGTCCGATATTATCGGCCCACCGATATTATCGGCCGATATTGGCATAAAAAATCAATATCGGAAAATATCGGTATCGGTTTTTTAACCGATACCGAAATCGATTTTGAAATAATTTCAGACATCTGTTATGTTTCAAGTGAGGACGTGGTTTGATGACATCATCAAACGGGCCGCGCCGTCTCCATAACAACCTGGGCTGTGCGGCCGCGTAGCGGGACGCTAGTTGTAGCTGTGGTTATGTCGGTGGTTTGGAGTTATTTCAAAGTTTCTACGTTGAATAGTAAAATAGGGGTCAGCGCAACATACTAACGCATTCTGCGAAACAGTCTCATCACAACCGGTTCAGGTCCGCTGTACCGCTCACATTATTTTATTTATTAATCCACACTTCCGCTCGGCATAAAGCCTATTGCGGTTTGCAATGAGTGTAAAGCGGAGGTTTCACGTAGCCGCATATATCGGTATCGGTATCGGTTGATATCGGTATCGGAAATTAAGAGTTGAACAATATCGGTTATCGGTAAAAAAGCCAATATCGGACATCCCTAGTTATAAGCTAATTAGCGTTATAAGCAAGGGCGTCAGTTTGGTTTTAGAAGTGGTGGGGACCAGGGCTGGAACAAAATTCGGCGCGATTGTCGACGGGGGGGGGGGGGGGGGGGGGGGGGGGGCTGGGTGCACCGGACCCGCCGACCGCGGACTCAGCCCCGGGACTAGACTTGACGGTTTCGGTTGAGTATGTGGGGATTTTTTCGGTCGCAATTGGTTTGCACATTTTTAAAAGTGGTGGGGACAAAATTCAAATTATAAATAGTGGTGGGGACATGTCCCCCCCGTCTCCCCCGTAATCTACGCCTATGGTTATAAGCTAATTAGCGGTTTTGGAGAACTTTGGTTCCATTGGACTGAATGAAAAGTGATCCCAGAGAGGTCCGACCCGGTGGACATTATGATCATATGCTCTCATGTTGCATAGGAGTTGTCCTTTAATATTAAAGTGCATGGAGTGACGTCATAGTCCATAGCTGCAGTATGAGTTGTATGTGGACTGAGCAAACCGACATCAGAAGAACCATAAATAATAATAATATTAATTATGTAATATTAATTAGACAAGTATGCAATTGCCAAACATTATGTGCAGAATAGTAGCAGCATGTCCACAATGTTTAAGACTTCGTTTCACACTGGACTCACCTGCTGGTCTCTGGAGGAGGAGGAGTAGGAGGAGGTGGGGGAGGAGGAGGAGTAGGAGGAGGTGGAGGAGGAGGAGGCGACATACCAAGGAAAACAAAGCCATGGCCCCCATCATTGTAATGCAATACCCCCCACCACCACAACAAACCCACTGGTGTTCACGGTCTCCACAGACCTGTCCTCATGGTCTCCGGGTCTGTCCTCATGGTCTCAGGTCTACAGTCCTCGTGGTCTCAGGTCTACAGTCCTCGTGGTCTCGGGTCTGTCCTCATGGTCTCAGGTCTGTCCCCATGGGGAGGTCTGGCCCCACTAGGTCTCCCTGCACTTCAGAAAGGGAGGAAATAGGAGCAGCATGCCAGAGTCTGCAGCGTCTCGTTCTGCAGGAAACAAGAGTCCCGTTGCCATTGGAGACGCACACACACACGCGCGCGCGCGCACGCACACGCACAAACACACACAACACCGCACAGACACACAGACACACAGACAGACACACACACACACACACACACACACAGCTAGTGTCTGGCCTGGAGACACTTCCTTTTTAAGGTTTTGTGAAACAAAACGAGGCCGGTGGGTTTGGGTCCAAATGGCGGCCGGGGGGACGTGGACCAGGACCAGGACCAGGACCAGGACCAGGAGGACAGAGACAGAGGGGTCCCCTTATGTTCAGGAGACATTTGCAAGTCATGGTTGACTTCGTGAATAAAAACGAGCCGTCAGCCGAGCGGAGAGTCTGAATGAGTGAATGAATGAATGGCTGAATGGTGAACAGGTTCAGTTACCACCAGACGCGTTACAGTTATGAGTCAACACCGCCACCTGGCGGCCGTCTGCTGCATTACAGTTAAGGATTTTGTTTTTTAATGAACAATTTTAAAAAACAAAACAATAAATAACAGTGTATGATTTTTTTTTTTGTACAAAAACATAAAATGTGAAAGAAAAAAAATAGAAATTGTTATATTCGAAGACAAAATATACATAAAGGCATCGGCATAAAACCAATGTGGTTATGAGGCATTTCAACATTAGGTACATATAAAGGCCAGAAGAGGACCTGAGGTTAGGGTGAGGCCAGGAGGTCAGAGGTGAGGTCATAGGTCAACTGCTCACAGTTCAATATTTGACAGCACGACGTCTGTGAAGTTAGTAGTAGTAGTTTTTCAATCATACTCATCCCAGAAGTTTCTCAATGGAGATAAATACTGTACAGTACTGTGACTTGGAAATGAAAGTCAATAACATTTTCACCGCTACTACGCAGTAGTTACAGTTTCCAGACATACGCCGATCATTTCTCTGTGAATATGGACTGACTGAATACACGTTATCATAGGACTTACTCACATTATCAAATGTGTACACCAATTTCAAATAAATACAATTTATTTGTGGAGGGCTGAAATGAAAACCTTATGGCTTCATTCATCTCCAGATCTTCATCACAACATCCTCCCTAACTACCGGTCTTAAGCAGATTCAGGATTTTATAACATTTTCTACAACAGTCAAGTCCTGGTTAAAACTTGTCCACAACTGTAATCATGACATCAACTAC
>JAOPHQ010003364.1:0-18396 GCA_030340625.1 Merluccius polli | reverse complement strand
TCGGCATTCAGCTTTGGACAGAGAACATACTGTTATTGGCCTGCATGGATATGGATCCAGACGTCTTGTGTTATGGATCGCTGTTCAGAAACCTATGCAACAATAACAGCTCTACTAAGATGGGTGTTTGTTGTGAGACGGGTTTCTGATCCCAGGACCGTGGAGCTCCCTCCCATCTCCTCCACAATGCCCTGTACTCCTACCACCTAATCTCTCCTGTGTTTCTGTGTTTTACTCTCTTTCATTTCTTGCCTTCAGTTGTCTACAGAGTCAGACCTCTTTTCCCTGCTGTGAGTTGTAGGGCTGCAACAAACAATTACTTTCATCCAAAGTCCAAAGTGATGTCTTAAATGTGCTCAATTTTTCTGACAAGCAGCCAAGAAAAATTAAACTATTAATTTTGAAATGATCCATGAACATTTGAATTGAACTGCAATATTAAGCAGCAAATGTTTATTATTTGGACTAACCGTTGCAACCCTAGTGAGTTGGACCTCCCTTACCTCCATCCCTCCATCATCCCTCTCTCATCCTCCTAACCCCCCTGTCCATTTCCCTCCTCAGTCATATATATATATATATATATATATATATATATATATATATATATATATATATATATATATATATGTGTGTGTGTGTCACCATCACACTTACCTCTGCCCCTCTCTTTGTGTTGTGGATGATATTTTTCTCGCCACTATTAGTATTATTATTTCCAGTGTTATAACCAACAAATAACAAAATAACCTGTAGCCCGGGCCCTGGAGATTGCCTCCTTTCAGTACTTCCAGTGCTGTCATTTAATTAAATGAGCCTCATACACCCATTTTGATCCACCTCTCTTTAGTGCACCCTGCCTTCCCTAACCCCCCTTCTTTTCCATTTTATATTAGCTTCTCATTCTCTCTCTCTCTCTCTTTCTCTCTTTTGTTGTGCATGGCCCCTCGTTGTGCCAGGCGGTCGCGCTCCCCTTCCCTCCTCCCGCCCTCTCTCCCCTCATTTCATATTTGTTCCCCCCCGCCACTGCACTCGCCTTTCAATCCCGTTGCACCGGCATTACCCTGATTATGATGATGGCCATGATGATCACCATAACCAGGGCAAAAATTGCACGCACTCTCTCCCTTTCGCTCTCCTCTGATTTCCTCACTCACTCTCCCCTCTCTCTCTCCCTCTCTCTCTCTTCCTCCATCTCGGTTCTTGCACTCAGAAAAACATGATTGACCGAACGGCAGCCCACAAACCCCCCCCCCCCCCTCTCATTTTTTGTCCTCTCTACCTTTTGCGGTGTCTTTTTATTCTCCTTTGTTTTACTCTTTTTACCCCTCCCTCACTCCCTCACTCCCTCGCGCTCATTTCTCATTTCTCGCTGGCTCTCGAACCGTCCTCTTGTCTCCTTTTTGAGGATTTTTCAATTCCTCTCCCCCCGTCTCTTTCATCTCCGTTGTTGTGGTCCTTTCAACGTTTCCTGGTCCATCTTCACTCCACTTGTACCCCCTCATCTCTCTCCCTCTCTCTCCTCCTCTCTCTCCCCATCTCTTCAGACCCCTTATTTGTTCCAACATCTCAGCCTACATCTCCATCTCTCTCTCTCTCTCTCTCTCTCTCTCTCTCTCTCTCTCTCTCTCTCTCTCTCTCTCTCTCTATCTCTCTCTCCACTAGCCTCCTCTTCTCCTCTTGTAACTCAACACGGAGAATAATTATGAATTGCCGCTTCAAAAAAAAAGTGTCCAGGGTTCTCATCGCGTTGAGGAATATAAACAACCAGGGGCATGTCGTACCTCTTCAATCTGCCAGATAGGGTGATTTGGAATGGCGTTGCAACCCCAGCCACTCCCCCCACCGCCCTCCCCCCTATACTCATCTACCACTTGTAAACGGCGGATGTTGTTGCTCTTCCGGTGGACTTCCGCTGTCGACCTCCGTCCACTTCGCTCCCGTTGCATAAACAGCAAGCCGAGCATATACGCATAGCATCACCCACCCCCAGCTTGATACAGCGTCAACTAGCATGTTCTGTGGCTTGTCATTATGGTGGCAGGATAGTCGTACGTAGATGGTGGCTGGAATCTGGAATCTGGTGGCTGGAATCAACATCAACAATATACCTGACATGTATATGCTTTGGATTAAGGCGTCCGTTATATGCATTATTCCTATAATCATCATCTAAGTAGTAGTATAGATAGTAGGGCCGGGACGATAGGCTTATCTCCCGATTCGATACTATCACGATAATCGGGTGCGGATTCGATATTGGGACTTTTAAGTATTGCAATTCTACAAGCATTGCGATTCGATACGGTGATTTATTGTGATTTTTGTTTACTTTTTTGACAGACCATGGGAAAAAAGTTGAGCACTTCTAGAGACTGTATATGAGGCATATTTCCAAAAACAATGCACATCACATGTCAGCCAGTATTTCTGCCTTTTATTTCAGCAGCATCATTGCTATACTCGGAGGGTTTAAGGGAAGGTTATATGCTACCGTTGATGTAGTGTACTTCTTGTATGCATTTAATGTGAAAACAATAAATATACTGTTACATTTTTTAATTCAGGCATTAAAAAATCGATCCTTTTTTTATCGCGATTCTCAAGTGAATCAAAAAAATGTTTTACCACCCCTAATAGATAATGCTATGATATTAGTTCAATTTAATATATTTCTCATTTACGGTTTAGTGTGGGTAAAGGGTTGTGTGGGGGTACATTTGGGGGTTAGGAAAACACTAGTTGACTAAACAGCGCTAAACCCACAGGAGTCCCAGGTCAAGCGCATCTACGGCACCATGATCAACCAGAAGCTGCAGGAGTTTGATGAGGAGGTGAAGCCCATCGGCGCCACCCTCACCCAGGCCACGCTGGAGCTGTACGACGCCGTGGTGGCCCGCTTCCTGCCCACGCCGGCCAAGATGCACTACCTCTTTAACCTCCGGGACATCTCCAAGGTACACACACACACACACACACACATACGCCCTCTAGTGGTGGGGACAGGGGGGGTGAGACTTGTACACGTTTGACTTTTGCCACGAAAAAACCTATCTGGTCAAATATACAAAAATTGGCAAAATATTGCCATCCATACCAAGCCACTTTTGTAGGCCTCAACCTGATTGTTATTAAACCACAATTGGTAATAAGGCCCACACACACACTCACACATACGCCCTCTAGTGGTGGGGACTGCAACTTGTACACGTTGGACTTCCCTCAAAGGAAATAATAATTTTAATGTAAAATGCTAAATATTTTAAACCACTTAGTAGTGTGTAGTATACAGTAGTTCTCAATACATATCAGTGCTGCAGAAAGTGTTATTTAACGATGTCTTCACTAAAACCCAAATAAGCTTTATATATAATGTATGATGTATAATATATAATGTGTGTAGACTTATATCAAAAGATAGATATGTCTTGCATTGCATGGTTGATTTGTTTGTAGTGTCAAAGCATTGGTTGTGAGTGTGTTGCGTGCACAGACACACACACACCTCTCGAATAAATCCATCTATAGTGAGTACGAGGAGAAAATGGCTCTATTACTTTTTATATATCCTTCAATCTCATTCAAATTCAAATCAAATTTGGTTTTTATTAGCGCTAATGGAGAGGACGCGCTCTGCTGAAACATTTACCCTATAACAACGGTAAATACATACAGAATGCAAATTATTAATGAACCATATTCCACTAATATAAATAGGATGTTGAATATTTTACCTAACAGGAATAAGAAAATACATTTGAATATGAATGGGTCTGTATAATGGTTTCCCCCCCCCACACACACACACACACCTCTCTCTCTCTCTCTCTCTCTCTCTCTCTCTCTCTCTCTCTAGGTGTTCCAGGGCCTCCTCAGAGCCCACAGAGATTTCCATGACACCAAGCAGAGTATAACTAGGCTGTGGATCCATGAGTGCTTTAGGTATAAAACCTCTCTCTCTTTCTCGCTCTCTCTCTCTCTCCCTCTCTCTCTCTCTCTCTCGCTCTCTCTCTCTCCCTCCCTCTCTCTCTCTCTCTCTCTCTCTCTCTCTCTCTCTCTCTCTCTCTCTCTCTCGCTCTCTCTGTTCCTCTCACCACCACTGTGTTAGCATGCATGCTAAATGCACACATACAAGCTACATGCTAACATGCATGCTATGTGCTCACATGCATGCTACATGCTAACATGAATGCTATGTGCTAACATGCATGCTACATGCTAACGTATAACAGGTGATCGTTATGTCACCCCGACATAAATCGCTGAGTGCCATTGATCGATACGTAGAGGATACATTAGTGTCTGGCCTTGACACGCCTATAGGAAATCTATCCCCCCCTTTCCCCAAGGCCTGGCAAATCAATCCCAGAACATGCAGGGGCCGACTCTACCTTGTAAAATGACCGCTGTGTGATATCACTACTGACGCTAGCTAGCATCGCTGACAAGCGGGTTTGTTTACACACACAAATAACCAAAAACGTTTGGATATTTTTTAGGATTCTACACGTTTTAATGTGTGAAAAATAAATGTGGGGAAATATGAGCATAGTGTGATAATACACCACCAGCAAGGCCATAAAACTCTTTCATTAGACGCGTCTGCAATTCATTTCAACATGCTTTTATTTATTTATTTTTTCCACTCATCCGTTCTTCGCTGGAAGGGAGACAAATGCGGGGTCATTTCAAAGCAAAAGTTGCACGAGCGAGAGGAATGGCGCTGGCACGTGCGTCGTAACACATAGCCACACCCCGCATATACAGGACTCCATGATTAGTCTCGAAATGGCTACTTATTATCGGCTAAGCAGCCCCATCAATTCTTTATCAACATGCAATTGTGTGTCTCTCGGAGGAAGGGGCCATGGATCGATGTTTGCTCATTCGCACGTGCGTGTTTTTCCCGTGGTCGTACGTCCGATACCCAGTCATCCGTGTCACTTCTTCTTAAACTCCTTTTAGAAGACGCCGACAAATTGTCAATAGCTTACATTGACATTTATGGTGTGCCATTGTGTAGATGGGTATGTTCGTAATGCTCGGCTGGCCGATGATGAACCAGGTGTGATGTACTGTGGTGGAGACACTAACTGACACTCACACACACACGCCCACGTGCACTCTCTTTGCCGCTCCTGCTATTGGCCCTTTTCACAGTAGGAAAAACACATGTGTAGCTCATAACATTAAGGATGGGTCCGTTCCACTTAGGTGTGGCAGTGCACCAGTACAGACACAAATAGTCAAGTAAATATATATTGACGCACCGCAATGGGGCTGCGACAGAAATAAATAAAACCAACCTAATGTTAAAATGACGTTAAAATGAACAGGAAGTTACTTTAACCTACGATTGAGGATCTGTGAAAAGGGTCAATTCAGAAAGGATTAAATAAGATGTACTTTATCAATCCCTGACAGGAAATGTGGGTGTCACAGCAGATGTACAGGACTGTAAGAAATATTTCAAACTAATATACGTAAAAATATATCTATATACAGAGTATGAGTAGTAGGCCAAGGACAGAATGTAAACATTGTTGGTATAGCGCTCGACATTATTGAGCATTTATGTTACATTATCGACATTATAAATTGTTGATGGTCTCTACAGACCGTCAGTTTCCGCTGTACTCCACCTCACTCTGCTGCCGCTGCTGTTGTTGCATGTCAGAGTCTGTTGTTAAAATCGGTTGAAAGACTTTCAGCTTCATTTTATGTGTTTTCTGTTGTTTCGTAGTTTGTAGTTGTTTTTTCATTGTTTTGATGTTTGTTTTTGAGTGATGCTTGTTGAAGTACCGTGGCAGGGTGGAGTGTGTACTTCAGTTGCCCACACAAGTTGCTCCGGTCCCCACTCTGTCTCTTTGTCCTGATTGTCTCTCTCCCACCTCTCTCTCCCTCTCACTCTCTCTCTCTCTCTCGCTCTCTCTCTGTCCCTCTCGTTCTCTCTCTCGCTCTCTCTCTCTCTCGCTCTCTCTCTCTCTCGCTCGCACTCTCTCCCACCTCTCTCTCTCTCTCTCTCTCTCTCTCTCTCTCTCTCTCTCTCTCTCTCTCTCTCTCTCTCTCTCTCTCTCTCTCTCTCTCTCACAATCTCTCCCTCTCCCACCCCCCCACCCTCTCTCTTTCCCTCTCTTTGTTTATCCTCTGTATTGCAGGGCTCACCTTCTGTCTTGTTCAATGTCATTGTCTGTTTTTTGTTTGCCAGCAAATTTGGAGCAAATTCAGACCAAATAAAGTCAGCCGAACTGAACCCTAATAATAATAATACACATCCCAATCATACACACCAATTACTTCTCATTGTTAAGATGCATGAAGACTGTCATTTTATTTAATGGTGCATATATTTATTTTGTATTTTTGGTGAAAAATGTGTTGCATTCATCATTAGTCAACACACAAACCTGTATGCCACAGTGTGTTTAGACTGAACTTTGGCATCTCTGCGTTTTGTCTGTCTAACTGAGGGTGTATATGTGTGTATTCATGCATATGTGTGTGTGTGTGTGTATGTGTGTGTGTCTCAGGGTGTTCTCCGACCGCTTGGTGGACCACAGCGATGTGGAGGCCTTCGTGGGTCTGCTGGCGGAGAAGCTGGGCTCCCTCTTCGACCTCACCTACCACAGCATCTGCCCCAACAAGATGCCCCCTGTGTTCGGTACTGAGACACACACACACTTACACGCTTACACAGACGCACACACAATCATGTATGCACAATCGCACACACATTTATACACATGTATATAATTTAAAATATACACACACACACGCACACATACTTGCACATGCACACACAGAAACATACATGAACACACACCTTTACATCCGGCATAATACATAAATCCATACCACATAAACACAGTACATTAGTAAACACGCACATATACACACATACATAATATTTAGACACACTGAAACACACACATATGGCAAGCCGTTTGAGTATTTATTCCAAATCCTACATGTCACACACTTTCTCTCTGCACTAGTTGACTAGTTGGACGCACTAGTTGGACATTAGGTCGCACTAGTGCAACATTTTGTCCTACTAGTTGAACAAAAAGCAATACTAGTCACTCTTTTTCAGCAACTAGTGGCACTTTGGTCCAACTAGTTAACTAGTCAATCTTACTAGTGAAGCCCGGCGCCGCACTAGTAGCACCAAAGTCCCAACTAGTCGGCTTTTTGGTGCACTAGTGGCCCTATGGACCCAACTAGTAACGCCAAAAGTCTTACTAGTTAACTAGTGCGCTGCAAAAGCTGCTACATGTTAACTAGTCAAACGTGGATTCAGCGCACTAGTTGACTAGTCACCTACAATTTTCAGCACTAGTCAACGAGTAAGGTCCAAAATGCCCACTAGTAGCACTAGTAGCACTAGTGGAGTTCAAAAATGTCGCACTAGTGGTACTAGTAGCACTAGTGAAGTACGCAAATGTTGCACTAGTAGTACTAGTAGAGTGTCTTTTCACTTCACTAGTTTACTAGTTACAACATTTTCTTCAACTAGTTAACTAGTAAGGGCCAAAAGATCCACTAGTCACACTAGTTGGGCTCTTTTTGCTCTTACTAGTTAACTAGTGAGGTTCAAAAAGAGTCACTAGTTAACTAGTAAGGCCCAAAAAGTCCACTAGTTCTACTAGTGAGATACATTTGGACCTAACTAGTTAACTAGTGAGGCTAAAAGTGTTACTAGTTCAACTAGTCAAGTCCAAAAGGCTCACTAGTCACACTAGTTGTACTAAATGCTAATGAGGAGGTGGGAAATATGTGGAATTGAGGCTTCCTATTGGCTCTGCAGTTCAAAATAAAACATGCCAACCAATCAGGACTCAGAATTTTGTCATTATCCCGCCTCCTTCATTTGCATGCTGCGCACTAGTTAACATGTTGGCCTGAGGAATTGCAACGTGTTTACATGTAGAGTACACAATGTCCACTAGTTGCACTAGTAAGGGTCTTTTTGACCTTACTAGTGAACTAGTGAGGTTCATAAAGAGTTACTGGTTAACTAGTAAGATCAAAAACCACTCACTAGTTAACTAGTGAGGGTCTTTTTGACCTCACTAGTTAACTAGTGAGTGGTTTTTGATCTTACTAGTTAACAAGTAACGCCTAAAATGTCCACTTGTTCTACTAGTAAGGGTCTTTTTGACCTTACTAGTTAACTAGTGAGGCCCAAAATGTTTACTAGTTAACTAGTAAGAGCACAATTGTCCACTAGTTAACTAGTGGGGCTCATTCAGACCTTACTAGTTAACTAGTTACAAACATATTTCTTACTAGTGAACTAGTTCAGTCCAAAAAGAGTCACTAGTTAACTAGTGACACAGATTTTTCCCCCACTAGTTAACTAGTTTGACACATTTTGTCGCACTAGTCAGACCCTGTGCCGAGCATGTAAAGACTTTGACCGAACATGTTGGACATTTTTCTTACATGTAGGGCCTTTCTTTCAACTAGTTGAGCTTTGGTCCGCACTAGTGCGCGAGTGCACGCAACTAGTGCGACATTTGATTAACATGTTGGGCTTTTTGCCGCACTAGTTGATGCTTGCGGCGCACTAGTTGACGTGTTCATCTTACTAGTTCGACAAAAGTGCTCACTAGTCGACATGTGCGTGCGACTAGTTAACTAGTGAAGTGCAGCGACTGCATACTAGTTGACTAGTGACATTTTATCACATCACTAGTTCAACTAGTCGCACGCACATGTCGACTAGTGAGCAGTTTTGTCAAACTAGTAAGATGAACACGTCAACTAGTGCGCCGCAAGCATCAACTAGTGCGGCAAAAAGCCCAACATGTTAATCAAATGTCGCACTAGTTGCGTGCACTCGCGCACTAGTGCGGACCAAAGCTCAACTAGTTGAAAGAAAGGCCCTACATGTAAGAAAAATGTCCAACATGTTCGGTCAAAGTCTTTACATGCTCGGCACAGGGTCTGACTAGTGCGACAAAATGTGTCAAACTAGTTAACTAGTGGGGGAAAAATCTGTGTCACTAGTTAACTAGTGACTCTTTTTGGACTGAACTAGTTCACTAGTAAGAAATATGTTTGTAACTAGTTAACTAGTAAGGTCTGAATGAGCCCCACTAGTTAACTAGTGGACAATTGTGCTCTTACTAGTTAACTAGTAAACATTTTGGGCCTCACTAGTTAACTAGTAAGGTCAAAAAGACCCTTACTAGTAGAACAAGTGGACATTTTAGGCGTTACTTGTTAACTAGTAAGATCAAAAACCACTCACTAGTTAACTAGTGAGGTCAAAAAGACCCTCACTAGTTAACTAGTGAGTGGTTTTTGATCTTACTAGTTAACCAGTAACTCTTTATGAACCTCACTAGTTCACTAGTAAGGTCAAAAAGACCCTTACTAGTGCAACTAGTGGACATTGTGTACTCTACATGTAAACACGTTGCAATTCCTCAGGCCAACATGTTAACTAGTGCGCAGCATGCAAATGAGGCAGGCGGGACAAGGAATTTGATTGGTCGATGTTCAAACTGCGATGTGAAGCCTTAAAGGGCCAGCTCTGTAAAGTCACTTGAGTTGTAGCAGCACTCATTTCAGGAGGTGTGTTCGTTTGTTTTATTTTGGGGGGGACTGATAGGCCTACTGAATGAAGTTGAGCTTTGACTGATGTAATCTTTTACAAATAAGTTTTGGGGAGAAGTGTTATCTTTTTTAGTTTCAATATCTTAGGAGAACGAACTTCATAAAGCGAATACAACTTTATTTTCTTTATTGTATTTTTCGTCTTTTGTCAATTCTCCTCTTTATTAATATAATTAGTGAATGTATAGTTAGATTATCGATTCACACTTATTCCAGTAGGTGGCGCATAGCCACCACAGTCACGTTGTTTGCCGCGTAAAACACAAAGCCATTTTAGTCTATGCATAAAACACAAAGAAGAAGCAGTAGCCTACCACTAGTGAAACGAGCAGTGTTGGGAGTAACAACCCAGTCGCCAAAAGAATACGTTGACGGTGTACGTCTGCGTGAACACTGGATTACGTCGCATTTCAACGTAACATAGCGTGTTGTACCGACAGTATCCACGCGTGGCACTGTGGAGGCGCCTGAAGAAAGCACAACCAACAAGGACATTTCATGGTTATGAAATACATAAATTGCTGGTTATAAAATACATAAATTAGAATTATTTGGAGACTTCCCATCGCTGCCAGTACGGCGAAAGTGACGGTGAGGCAGGGTTGCCAGCTTCACGGTTTTCTCGCCAAATTGGGCTGTTTTGAAAACGGGTCGTGAACACTGGATTACGTCGCATTTCAACGTAATTGGGCTGTTTTGAAAACGGATTGCGGGTGTAAACCTCAAAGACGCGGGTCACGGTTTTCTGGAGTACTTTCAAAACCCACCACAGAAACAGTTGGGGTGTAATGTGTATTGTATAATCTTTATGAAAACTCAGTCAGAACTATTAAACACAAGATGATGGGTGGGGTGGGGCAGTGGACACACACACACACACACATACTCCTACTATTGTTTATGTTGTAATGTCATAAGTGTTGACAATAAAGTTTGTTACAACAACAACTATTATTGTCCCACAATGTTAACTCCAAACAATTCATGTTTGTCCAATTCATTTATAAGAAACAAAGCAGCTGGAAACACGTCTAAAAACACTTGAAATAAAATGTAGCCTATATTTATATGTTTACAACATCAATCTCCCTATAATATGAACAAAATATGTTCAGGTTATACTTTCTCTCTTGAAAGTGGGCAAAACGCAAACCCTAACCCTAACCCGGAAAATGAATTTTAAAAACTACAAACGTTCGGAAAATGCAATACACTTAAGTGTGGCGCCATGTTTTTCCCGCCATGTTTTTTGTAGTTCTAAAATGTTTAGTTAACGTTTTCCCTATTATGTGAAAATGTGTTAAGGAACTTCGCAAGTGTATTATATGTTTTAGGGACCGGGGAGCACATTTATTTGGTCAGATTTCATTTTTACTATTGTTAATTGGGTGAAATCTGGTTTTGACCTTACCCAGTAGTGCCCCCTGATGGTTTGGCAAAGGCCACAAAGGCCATGATAGAAGAAGTCAAGAGCTTTCCAAAAATGTTGTCCCCATGTTTGTATCACATTGTGTTGTTTTTCTGTAAGCCTTTAAAAGAGCCTTAGGTTCAAGGTTCAAAGGGCATTCCTGAGGAGCAGGAACCACCCAGAATGTTCACAGTAGCATATCTGTACTCTGAAGATCAAGACCTTTCCAACGGTGTCTTCATTGTCATCCTACGACAAAGTTTCATTTTTATCTTGCTCACTGCCAAGGCACTTACTGAAGTGTACTTCCTCACAGCCTATATAGAGCCAAGATGGATAAAATCACTCAAACATATTTTAAGGGATATTTAGTGGCAAAATGTGTTCAACATATTGATGGTGACCTTATCCTTAGTCATGCTTTTCAATTTGGAGCAGTTTAGACCCCATTTACCCCATAAACTACTTAATGTTTCATATCAATATTTCCATATTACTTAATATGCCTATGACCATTTATAGCCATTGTGTTCCCTTCCCCAGGGCTGACAGGATTGTACATAATATGGTAATGCGAATGTATGTCTGTGTGCAGTTACATTTTTACACACAGTTGTTTTTAATTGACCAAGATATGAGCTTTTGAAAGAAAGTAGGCCTGTGTCGTATGCAAAGGGCTTTAGAACTACAAAAAACATGGCGGAAAAAACATGGCGCCGCCACTTCATTGTATTGCATTTTCCGAACGTTTGTAGTTTTTTAAATTCATTTTCCGGGTTAGGGTTAGGGTTAGCGTTTTGCCCGTTTTCAAGAGAGAAAGTATAACCTGATCATATTTTGTTCATATTATAGGGAGATTGATATTGTAAAAATATAAATATAGGCTACATTTTATATCAAGTGTTTTTAGACGTGTTTCCAGCTGCTTTGTTTGTCCATGAATTGGACAAACATGAATTGTTTGGAGTTCACATTGTGGGACATACATTGTGGTGTGGGACAATAATAGTTGTTGTTGTTGTTGTTGTTGTTGCTTTTAAACAAACTTTATTGTCAACACTTGCGTATTTACGCAAGTAAATACGCAAGTGCTTGGAATAAATACACAATCGGCGTTCCTATGGCGCGCCGTTTGCGTATTTATTCCAAGTGCAACTAGTAGGCACTTGGAATAAATACACAATCGGCGTTCCTATGGCGCGCCGTTTGCGTATTTATTCCAAGTGCAACTAGTAGGCACTTGGAATAAATACACAAACGGCGCGCCATAGGAACGCCGATTGTGTATTTATTCCAAGTGCAACTAGTAGGCACTTGGAATAAATACACAAACGGCGCGCCATAGGAACGCCGATTGTGTATTTATTCCAAGTGCAACTAGTAGGCACTTGGAATAAATACACAAACGGCGCGCCATAGGAACGCCGATTGTGTATTTATTCCAAGTGCTTACTCGTTGCACTAGTTGTACTAGTGGTACTAGTTGCACTAGTGCCACTAGTTGCACTTGGAATAAATACACAATCGGCGTTCCTATGGCGCGCCGTTTGCGTATTTATTCCAAGTGCTTACTAGTAAGCACTTGGAATAAATACACAATCGGCGTTCCTATGGCGCGCCGTTTGCGTATTTATTCCAAGTGCAACTAGTAGGCACTTGGAATAAATACACAAACGGCGCGCCATAGGAACGCCGATTGCGTATTTATTCCAAGTGCTTACTCGTTGCACTAGTTGTACTAGTGGTACTAGTTGCACTAGTGCCACTAGTTGCACTTGGAATAAATACACAATCGGCGTTCCTATGGCGCGCCGTTTGTGTATTTATTCCAAGTGCCTACTAGTTGCACTTGGAATAAATACACAATCGGCGTTCCTATGGCGCGCCGTTTGTGTATTTTGTACTTGACATGTTAACATGTATACACGTTGCAATTCCTCAGGCCAACATGTTAACTAGTGCGCATGCAGCATGCAAATGAAGGAGGTGGGTCCTGAGTCCTGATTGGTTGGCATGTTTTATTTTGAACTGAAGAGCCAATAGGAAGGCTCAATTCCACATATTTCCCACACAAACGGGTTTGTGTATTTATTCCAAGTGCAACGAGTAAGGATTTTGAGGCACTATAAATCAATTAAACAAATGGCGTTCCATGTACAAATGTCGCTTCGTGCACAAACCGCAATTTATGTATTTTACAAAAACAAAGTTTCAAATGGGCTGATTATGTAACAAACATTCAAAGGCAGGCGCTGCCGTCTCCCAGGTTGTCTCCATAGACATTAGGGGATTGTTGTCCGTAAACCTGGTTTATACTCCTCCGGGACCGGGAAGGGCTATGGTCGCGCCGCCTACCTGGTGCGGGGAGGCTCCCCCGGGCCGGCGGAGAGGCTCCCCGGGCCGTCGGGGACGCTCCCCCTGGCCGGCGGAGAGGCTCCCCGGGCCGTCGGGGACGCTCCACCGGGCCGGCGGAGAGGCTCCCCGGGCCGTCGGGGACGCTCCCCCGGGCCGTCGGACAGAATTGTCCGGATTGTCAGAGACCCATGTTTTGACATCTGGCCACTCCTTTCGAGTCCTGGGACTATAAAAAACGAATATGAAAACCTTACTGGGGGAGGGGGGCTATATTGTTGGCCTATGTACTGTGTTTAGCGATGTAATAATACATGATCATTTGCGATAGCTAACCAATGATTACACAATGTAGTTGTGCTGCTGCATTGCCAATAATTCACATACTGCACTGTTATAGGGCATCTCCCCTCCCACTCTCAGCTCACATACTCATATAAAAAGTGGCGATTATTATTTATCAGATTAAAATTGTTATTTTATTTTTTTAGTATGGTTCACTTTGTTTAGGTTATTGCCACTGATCTGCTGATGTGGTTACTTGTCAATACACTTTGAACAGGTTGTTAAATAATACAAATAATAATAGACTGTTGGCACACGCATTTTCATGTTTTATTTTGCATGAATAGTGAGAAAGGAGCTGGTGATTAACAACAGTGAAAGATCACCAGGCTTTAGAGGGTTAAATTTTGGCTGGGCAGAGTTATTTCTGGGCAGCCAATAGGAAGCCTCAACGCATGTTTCTTCTCCACCTCCTCATTAGCATTTAGTACAACTAGTGTGACTAGTGAGCCTTTGGCGTTCACTAGTAAACTAGTACACACTTTTAGCCTCACTAGTTAACTAGTAAGGTCCAAATGAATGTCACTAGTAGAACTAGTGGACTTTTTGGGCCTTACTAGTTAACTAGTGACTCTTTTTGAACCTCACTAGTTAACTAGTAAGAGCAAAAATAGCCCAACTAGTGTGACTAGTGGATCTTTTGGCCCTTACTAGTTAACTAGTTGAAGAAAATGTTGTAACTAGTAAACTAGTGAAGTGAAAAGACACTCTACTAGTACTACTAGTGCAACATTTGCGTACTTCACTAGTGCTACTAGTACCACTAGTGCGACATTTTTGAACTCCACTAGTGCTACTAGTGCTACTAGTGGGCATTTTGGACCTTACTAGTTGACTAGTGCTGAAAATTGTAGGTGACTAGTCAACTAGTGCGCTGAATCCACGTTTGACTAGTTAACATGTAGCAGCTTTTGCAGCGCACTAGTTAACTAGTAAGACTTTTGGCATTACTAGTTGGGTCCATAGGGCCACTAGTGCACCAAAAAGCCGACTAGTTGGGACTTTGGTGCTACTAGTGCGGCGCCGGGCTTCACTAGTAAGATTGACTAGTTAACTAGTTGGACCAAAGTGCCACTAGTTGCTGAAAAAGAGTGACTAGTATTGCTTTTTGTTCAACTAGTAGGACAAAATGTTGCACTAGTGCGACCTAATGTCCAACTAGTGCGTCCAACTAGTCAACTAGTGCAGAGAGAAAGTGTGTGACATGTAGGATTTGGAATAAATACTCAAACGGCTTGCCATACACACACACACAGATGTGTCAAAGTGACGAATGGCTTCACAGATAACTTGATTGATTACGTGATAGTCATCACATTTAATCACTGATTGAAGAATTGATGATTGTGATTAGAGTACTGATGGATGGCTGGCCACTACAGGAGTGACGTGTGTGTGTGTGTGTGTGTGTGTGTGTGTGTGTGTGTGTGTGTGTGTTAATGTGTGTGTTAATGTGTGCCTTATGTGTGTGTGTCTGTAAATGTGTATGTGTGTGTGTGTGTGTTAATGTGTGTCAATGTATGTATTAATATGTGTGTTTGTGTGTGTGTGTGTGTGTATGTGTGTGTTAATGTGTGTGTTAATGTGTGTGTGTGTGTGTGTTAATGTGTGTTTTAATGTGTGTGTCAGGTGACTTCCTGAAGGAGCCCAGTGTGTACGAGGACCTCCAGGACATGAAGAGGCTGAGGGGCTTCATGGAGACCCAGCTGGAGGACTACAACCTGACCCCCGGCACCGTGCCCATGGACCTGGTGCTGTTTAGAGACGCTATAGAGCACAGTACGACCTGGCACACACACACACACACTCACACACACACTCCCATACACACACACACACCGCCAGCAGCTCAGGCTCCACAAAGCACTACAAAGTCCTCGGTCTTCGCCAGATGATGCTTCCTACTGAGCCTAGCCTCGCCATTAGCTCTCTCTCTCTCTCTCTCTCTCTCTCTCTCTCTCTCTCTCTCTCTCTCTCTCTCTCTCTCTCTCTCCCGCCCTCTCTCGCCCCAGCCCACCGGTGCTCTCTATTCACGGTGCGATCAATACCCTCCGCCACTCCTCATTCTCTCCATTCTCCCCCTTGCCGTCTCCCTCCAGACTCCTGCTAGTATTTTTGGCACGTTCATTATTTCCTCCCCCTCCTTCCCTCCTCCTCTTCCCGTCTCCCTTCCTGGTGACGGCTGGGGGTGTATGTGCCGTGTGTCACCTTGTTTGTTTGCGAGGGGGGATGATTAGATGTTATTAGTGTTGCGTGCTGTGTGTGCGTGTTGTGTGTGTGTGTGTGTGTGTGTGTGTGTGTGTGTGTGGATGCTGTGTGCGTGTTGTGTGTATGTGTGTGTGTGTGACTTTGGAGGTATATTTGCTTGTGTGTGTCACCTTGTTTGTTTGTTTAGATGAGTGGAGGTTATTAGTGTATCTCGTTGTGTGTGTGTGTGGTTAGTGTGTGTTAGAGGTTTGATTCTCAGGGCCGGGTCGGGTAGGAATTTACCCTCCGTCCCTCGGGCCCAGGCCTGTCTGGTTTTTTTTTTATAATTGGGGTGGGGAGTAAGCTGTTTGGTGTGATAATGTTATATGTATTATAACATTGTAACCTTAAGTATCAATCACTGTGATCAATACAAAACTACTAAGAACATTTTGGTTTTAAACCAGGCTCAGGCCCATAAATGCAATCAATGCCCGTGCTGGGCTCAGACAGAATGTGCACGGGCTGTGTGTGTGTGTGTGTGTGTGTGTGTATATGAATGTGTGTCTGTGTGTATGAATGTGTGTGTAGATATAAGTGTGTGTGTGTGTGTGTGTGTGTGTGTGTGTAAGAATGTGTGTGTGTGTGTGTGTGTGTCTAAAGTCTCTGAGAGAAAAGAAACTGAAGAGACTCCGGGTCCGGACTATAACACCTCTCAAAAGGTCCACACACTGTACCTAACAGACACATCCCTGACCTACACAAGGCAGGGCGAGGCAGCAGGGAGACAAGGCCTCGGCCTCAAATGGCACCAATAAAACACCCTGCGGCAGCATTTAAATGGATTTAGATGAAGTGGAAAAATCTAATCTCTTGTTGGCTTGCTGGTCAGACGAGGCTTATCGGCGCGTACACTAACCGTCGCGCCTGGCGGACGGGATTCAATCTCCGGCGTGCGAGAGAACCCAAATGAAGTGGACGGCGTTGGATGCACATTACCTGGGAAACAAACCGAGGGAGATAGGAGATCAGAGATGTGCGATGGGAACGGGAGGCACAGTATGAAATGGAACAGATCCCGGAGCCTTCTCGTGGCATTCGTAGCGCCGAGGAGCTGGGATGAAAAATAGATTTTCAGCCTTGCCACGGAAACCGTCTCTCCAAGGCGGGAGGCTTCACCAGGGCTCCTAATTATTCTTTGTTTTCCCACCCTCGCGAGGACCCCCCTCCCTCGCGGGGACCGGGGAAGTATGCCGTCTCTCCAGGTCCTCGCAGAGACTCTGAGCCAGCCTCCCCGCGGTGTTTCCTTCCCATGCAATCCTCTGTCTCAGCGTGAAGCCCTACCGACACAACAAGCTCAGGCCCAACACATGAGACATCATCTCGCCGTGCGTGTGTTTGTGTGTGTCTAGGTGTATATGCCCTAGACAAGTTCTCGAGCACCAAGATGAGATGTAGGCTAAGATGTACTTTTTTTAATCCGAAGTACATGGCAGTAATACAAACTCAAAGGAGATACACATTTTAAATGAGAATATGCATCCGGAACAAAAAATGGATATCTACAGTATATACCTAATATAAAACGTAGAAATGTAACTGTAAAGTCATGTAAACATAAACGTATATTATATTGTTGCGTGTTGTGGTGTTTTTCCATTGCAGACATTGACCCCACGTTGCGTGTTGTTCTGTGTTGTGTCTGTGTTTGTCTTTCCTGCCAGTCACCCGAGTGGTGCGTGTGATCAGCCAACCACGCGGCAACATGCTGCTGGTGGGCGTCGGAGGCTCGGGACGCCAGAGCCTGTCCAAGATGGCCGCCTTCATCTGCCGGTACCAGGTGTTCCAGGTGGAGGTCACCAAGCAGTACCACAAGCTGGAGTTCAGGGAAGGTGAGACATTGGGCGGGCTTGTTCACCTGTTACCTTAGGCCCCGATCACATAGAACGCTTTTAACAGCTGGGGGTGGCTATTTTGTTATTGTTATTAATGGGAAACCAAGCGTTTTTCTCGCTGCTTTTGCATTGCCGAGCGCCTCAAGTTTTTAGGGGTGCCCTGGACAACCTGAGTTGAAAACTATTTACAGCCTGCAAAAGTTTTCAGCGCAATCGGCACCTTATATGGCAAGAGTTTATCCATGGAACCTGGATCACCCCACAGGAAATATGGCGTTCGCGTCTCTGTGGAGATGCAAGCCATGCATCCAGGGGATATGAATTCACGTGAATAAAGGTACTCGCTTGTATAATCGCTGACTATTATTAGCATGTTAGTAGCAAAGTTTTTCTAGTGGCACAGCCTGACCAAAAACGGCAGGCTAAGATGTTCTCTGAAACTCCGAAGAGCCATCATCCATCATTTGTAAAATTAAAGATTTCCATCTGGACGGATTTAGAACCATCAAGATTGCGCTTGAGTTTGTCAATAAAAAACAGAAGGTAATTAGGGCTTTTCTCAAGAGTTGTTTGTTCAAAAAAAGC
>JAOPHQ010003363.1:0-17326 GCA_030340625.1 Merluccius polli | reverse complement strand
CTCATAATAACCAAGTACAATGAGAGAGAGACACACACACACACAGCTCAAATCTAATGAGCTCATAATATACTCAGGAAATGGACACTTCACAATAAGAGTCCCCACTCATAATAATTCAGTACATTGACGCTCCACAATAAGAGTCCCCCCTTGTAATAACTAAGTACAATGAGAGACACACACACAGCTCAATTCTAATTAGCTCATAATATACTCAGAAAATGGACACTTCACAATAAGAGTCCCCCCTCATAACTCAGTACATTCAAGCTCCACGAGTCCCCACTCATAATAACCAAAATAACCAAGTACAATGAGGCTCCACAATAAGAGCCCCCCCCCCGGTGGTCCAAGGACAGATCTCTGATTGGAGGAAAAGCGTATTGATTTTAACCAATAGGTTGTCTAAGCAGGTGGCGTGACCTTGTGCACGGGGCAGGAAACTGATTTAATCCAAGTGTGCATGTCCTTCCCCAGAGCTCCCAGCATGCACTGCTGCAGCCGACAGGAGCCAATACCTGTCATGTATGTGTGTGTGTGTGTGTGTGTGTGTGTGGAAAAACAATTATTCTTCTCATATTGAGTGGCTGTTTACATGGGATATTCACTATGGGCTTATACTGTGTATGTGTGCCAGGCTGTGTATGCATGTTTTTCTTATTGTGTGTGTGTGTGTGTGTGTGTGTTGACTCATGTGCTAACCGTCCTGAACAGAGCAGTCTTGCGGAAGGGAGAGAAAGGGAGGAAAGGAGGAAGAGAGGAGGAGTAGGGGTGGAGCAGGGAGGAGGAGGAGAGGGGGTGGGGGTGTGGGGGTTAGGGTGGATGCTTTATGGATCCACCACTCTTTCTCTCAGTAATTTAGGAACAAATACTCATCAGATGTCCTGGTCACCAGGCTGGAGTGTGCATATCAGTGTTGGTGTTGAAGCTGATGCTCAAAAATGCTGATTGAAAGTGGACACCAGAGGAAATGTTTGCCGTAGCCAGGAGGAGCGAGTGTCACATGACCTGATCACATGACCAGCGGACCAGGTGAAGCGGCGTCCTCACTAGGGCTGCAACGCGTAGTCGACAGAAAATTAATCGAATCAAAGTTTTATAACCGATTAATCGTTTCATCGAGTACAAATATCCAAACATTTGCTGCTTGATGCTTCAGAAATGCAAATGTTTGGTTAATGGATCATTATAAAATACTTTAGTTTTTCACTTTGGACTCTGGTAACTTGGTGGTGGCATTTGCTATTATTTATGACATTTTCTAGACTAAATGATGAATCGAAAAAATGTTCTTTAGATTAATCGACTATGAAAATAATGGTTAGTTGCAGCCCTAGTCCTCGCCATGCAGTGACCGCTTCCTGTTTACTCTGCCACCACTAGTAGTTGTGCAGCGTGTGGAGTTAGCCTATAAACTACAGGGAGAGGAGAGGGCTGGAGGCTGGAGCTGATGGCTGCTGGACCATAGAGAGAATCGTAGGACATTCTCGATGTTAGGGAGGAGGAATAAACATGATTCTTTTCGCCTACTGAGCGATTTAAATCAGAAAACTATGTGGGTGCCACGAATGTGTGTGTATGAGTGTGAATGTGTGTTTATGTACATACGTGTGTGTGTGTGTGTGTGTGTGTGTGTGTGTGTGTGTATGTTTGTGTGTGTGTTTACGGATGAATGTGTATTTGTGAATCTGTGTTTGTGCATGTGTGTGTGCGTGTGCGTGTGCGTGTGTGCGTGCGTGCGTGCGTGCATGCAAGTCTGTGTCCGTCTGTGCTCCGGTCTGGTTTGATGAGACGAACAGAGGGGTGGACATGCGCTGCGGTGTGAACGCTGCAGTAAGCACAATGAGAAGAAAAGCAGAAATAAACAAGGCCAACTCCACGGTCCCGGGAACTGCAACTTTGCTGAAGCGCGTGCGTTACGGAGAGACGGAGCCGTGTGTGTGTGTATTGTATAAACGCAGTGTGAAGCGCGTGCGTTACGGAGAGACGGAGCCGTGTGTGTGTGTATTGTATAAACGCAGTGTGAAGCGCGTGCGTTACGGAGAGACGGAGCCGTGTGTGTGTGTATTGTATAAACGCAGTGTGAAGCGCGTGCGTTACGGAGAGACGGAGCCGTGTGTGTGTGTATTGTATAAACGCAGTGTGAAGCGCGTGCGTTACGGAGAGACGGAGCCGTGTGTGTGTGTATTGTATAAACGCAGTGTGAAGCGCGTGCGTTACGGAGAGACGGAGCCGTGTGTGTGTGTATTGTATAAACGCAGTGTGAAGCGCGTGCGTTACGGAGAGACGGAGCTGTGTGTGTATTGTATAAACACAGCGTGGGTGCAGGCCAGCGCGGATGGGCTGTCTTCCGTTGCAGGAGGGATTAAAGAATGGAGAAAAGCACATTCCATGCATCGGTGCTGCTGGCGGTGGATGTGAGCGTGGATAGCGGCCTGAATACCATTAGCTATCTACACACACAGCACGGCGCAGCGCTGCGGCCAGCACCGCCGCCCCATCTACATCACAACGTGCCCGGGAGCCGCGGGGCTGGGGCGGACGAGGAACCGGTCCATTTGTCATGAAAATGGCCTCTGATTGTTCCCCACATCACCGTCCCTGGCTGAGTATCGGCAGAACAAGATGGAGCTACGCGGAGCGAGATTAGGCCCGAGCATACGGGGCGGAGAAAGTGTACGATGATGACATCACACACTCACGGAGGAAGTGTGTGACGTATTGATACACACATGCATGACTTGTATGTGTCCACAACCCAAACAAAACCGGTTCCTTTCAAACAGTAAAACGATTCCTGTATGCTTATGTCAAATCAATCAATCACGACATCAATAAATTTCCAAATAATGTGTTAATAATTCATCCTGCAACATAATCACATCACAGCAAGATGCCAGTGTTACACTACACTAAACTACACAAAGAGCACATATACAATAGACGATATTACAATAACCTCAACTCAACTGAGGCACGCTGACCGACTTGAATTGTTTATTGAGGCGTGTAAGCTACAAGGACTGTAATGCAATGCATCAGACACATTGTGACTATGCGTCTCTATTTGTCCCGATACAAATAAACCACACTAACTAACTACCTAACCAACCAGTGTCCATGAGTCACAGTGAGAACAGGGAATGGCTTACTGAGGAGGACACATTTAGTGGAGGTTGTCATTTAACAAGTGCTCGCCTCAGCTGAGGCCTTGGCGACCTCAGGAGTGACCGCTGACCATGGCGTATGTCCCAGATAATTAGCTTCCATGTGCAGGGTCAACAATCTGCACCTTTAGTACACACAACTCATTTCAACAACAACAAAGGGGGGGGAAAAAAAACAGGGAAAATGCATTGTAGTAGAGCTGACTCAGCTGTCATATCTACAGAACAGCAGCTAAATGTTTCTGTGCTTCTAATCAGCAATCGGGAGAACAGATAAATGTTTCTGTGTTTCTAACCGGCCACTAGGAGAACAGCTAAATGTTTCTGTGTTTTCTAATCAGCCAATAACCAATATGAGAGAACGATAGCTGGGCTGGAGGCAGCAGTCCTACTGCCTTTACTAAATCTTCCCAGCATGCATCTGCATAACAAACACAAGACAGAGCAGAGAATGAAGGGGGCAAGAGGAGGGGAATAAACAAATAAATATCCAAAGAGGAGGAGGAGCGCGGCCCGGTGTGGAACAGCGAGTAGTGTAGCGTCTCAGGAAACCAGTGGAAAACTTTGTTGCCGTGGGCACCGCAAGCATTGATCTAAACTATACAACGTGGTGCGGTGTGTGTCTGTACGAGAGGGAGATAGTTTGTATGCATGTTGCAACCGCTTTCGAAAGTTGCGGCGAATGCACTTTTATTTTGACTTTAGTTGCCTCATTATCCTAAAAACACGCTAGACGCTGGTCTCGCAAGAAACAAAACAAACTCTGGAAATTCACCTGAAATGACATGCCCACGGCCCTAACGACGATGACAACACACCCACACACACACACACACACACACCTACACACATTAAATTATATGAACAAAAAACAAAAACACACCCACGATGCAAGAGAAGCAACATGAAACGGGAGTGTGTTTGTGTTGAGGAGCGTGTGTTGTGTTGCGCGGGGCCCATGCGCATAATGAGCGCCGCTGCTTTGCGCGCTGTGCGGGGAGACCAGCAGCCGGGACCGGCGAATAAAAACAGGCTATTTACTGCTGAGACGCTGCTCCTGCCAGAGACTGTAGCCGTGCTACAAACAACACGTCAAACTAATAAATGGAACAACAGGACTCTGCAAAAAAGCAATTACCCCTTAATGTGGAGAGGAATTCAATTGGTTTCACCGCTAGCTTTTTTCCTTTTTTTTTTGCAGACGGAGAGGCTAAATATACCCCTAGTCCTATCATGCTGCAGATACTTAGCGGGCCAGATTAAAAGTCATAGCAGTGAGAATGTGACTGGCTATAATTACCTCTGCTAAACGGATCGCCCCGATAGCAATTAATACCCCCTTCTGAAACAGGTACTTTAGCAGACATTAAAAGGGAAATGTAAAAATGTAAGCCACCACTTTTACTTTGCTTAAACTGAGGGTTTTTCTTTTTTTTTACCCTCGATTATCTTGGAAGTCAAACACTTCTTTCTTTTCATTCTTCAACCCGTGTGATAGGAACAGAACGCGAAGGTTTCGAAGCGTTTCAGCTGAATACTGTTGGTTCCACTTTTAATTGTACCAACGTTGACCGGCTGGTATGATGGTTGTCATTTCAGATTTATCACATTTTCTAAGCTGGGACATCTACCAAGTCAATGACAGCAGTGGAGCTAGCAGTGAAGCTAGCAGTGGAGCTAGAAGTGGAGCTAGCCGTAGGGCTAGCAGTGAAGCTAGCAGTGGAGCTAGGAGTGGAGCTAGCCATAGGGCTAGGAGTGAAGCCAGCAGTGGAGCTAGGAGTGGAGCTAGGAGTGGAGCTAGCAGTGGAGCTAGGAGTGGAGCTAGGAGTGGAGCTAGCCATAGGGCTAGGAGTGAAGCCAGCAGTGGAGCTAGGAGTGGAGCTAGGAGTGGAGCTAGCAGTGGAGCTAGGAGTGGAGCTAGGAGTGGAGCTAGCCATAGGGCTAGGAGTGAAGCCAGCAGTGGAGCTAGGAGTGGAGCTAGGAGTGGAGCTAGCCATAGGGCTAGGAGTGAAGCCAGCAGTGGAGCTAGTAGTGGTGCTCGGGGGAGGAGCTAGCAGTGTGGCTAGAAGTGAAGCTAGCAGTGGAGCTAGGAGTGAAGCTAGCAGTGGAGCTAGTAGTGGAGCTAGCCGTAGGGCTAGGAGTGGAGCTAGCCATAGGGCTAGGAGTGAAGCCAGCAGTGGAGCTAGTAGTGGTGCTCGGGGGAGGAGCTAGCAGTGTGGCTAGAAGTGAAGCTAGCAGTGGAGCTAGGAGTGAAGCTAGCAGTGGAGCTAGTAGTGGAGCTAGCCGTAGGGCTAGGAGTGAAGCTAGCAGTGGAGCTAGCAGTGGAGCTAGCCGTAGGGCTAGGAGTGAAGCTAGCAGTGGAGCTAGTAGTGGTGCTCGGGGGAGGAGCTAGCAGTGTGGCTAGAAGTGAAGCTAGCAGTGGAGCTAGGAGTGAAGCTAGCAGTGGAGCTAGTAGTGGAGCTAGCCGTAGGGCTAGGAGTGAAGCTAGCAGTGGAGCTAGCAGTGGAGCTAGCCGTAGGGCTAGGAGTGAAGCTAGCAGTGGAGCTAGTAGTGGTGCTCGGGGAGGAGCTAGCAGTGGAGCTAGGAGTGAAGCTAGCAGTGGGGCTAGCAGTGGAGCTAGCCGTAGGGCTAGGAGTGAAGCTAGCAGTGGAGCTAGTAGTGGTGCTCGGGGAGGAGCTAGCAGTGGAGCTAGGAGTTAAGCTAGCAGTGGAGCTAGAAGTGGAGCTAGCCGTAGGGCTAGGAGTGGAGCTAGCAGTGGAGCTAGGAGTGGAGCTAGGAGTGGAGCTAGTAGTGGTGCTCGGGGGAGGAGCTAGCAGTGTGGCTAGAAGTGAAGCTAGCAGTGGAGCTAGGAGTGAAGCTAGCAGTGGAGCTAGTAGTGGAGCTAGCCGTAGGGCTAGGAGTGAAGCTAGCAGTGGAGCTAGCAGTGGAGCTAGCCGTAGGGCTAGGAGTGAAGCTAGCAGTGGAGCTAGTAGTGAAGCTAGCAGTGGGGCTAGGAGTGAAGCTAGCAGTGGGGCTAGGAGTGAAGCCAGCAGTGGAGCTAGGAGTGAAGCTAGCAGTGGAGCTAGGAGTGAAGCTAGCAGTGGGGCTAGCATCCAAAGCTAGTACTGGAGCTAGCAATGGGTCTGACTGCAGCTGTGAGGTGATGCTGTCCCAGAGCCGCTAAGACCGTACTCAGGCTAACACAAGCCTAACAAAGGCTAACACAAACAAACAGCAGAGGCTCGGAGGCCCAGCAGAGAGAGAGTCCAGAGGACAGCAGAGAGGCAGAGATCACTCACAGCCAGGCCACAGCAAACCACGTCTGGTAAACATCCATTACAAACATCAACCACTCCCTGCCACCATCGGCTCCCAGTGTCCGTAGCCAAGTGGCCCCCAAGCCCCCCCCCACACGTGGGTACCGCCACATTAGACACACAGCGGGGTACCATGCCTGTCAGAGCGAACTGTTAATGTATTTTATGTGTGGTGTTAGGATGGATTAGCCTGGCTCCGCCCTCCGACGTACTTCCGCTCAATTTTCATTTCCCTTCAGTACTAGGTCTGGGTATTCGGCATATTCGCGGGTTTTCTCCCGGTAAAGTTTTACCGGTCCAATCAGCGAACAGGAGGCGCGGCCTGAGAACAGTGACGTAGAGGTCGTGCGCAAATTTCAGTTATTGAGCGTAAGTACGGAGGCGGGCGGAACCAGGCTAATGCTAATGCTCACTGCATCTGCCGTTTGTATACAGTGTACTGTGCGCAACGTGGTTTCTGGCGCATGAAATACGTCACGACCAAACGTTAGCGATTGGTTATGGCAGATTCGGAGTGGCACTGGGCAGAGCCAATAGTTTTAAACTTCAACAGAGCACCCGCCTTCAGTTAGTTAACAATTGTCAATGTTGAGTGGCCAGACTCTCTGTACAAATGAAATGTAGTACGAGAGGCTGGTGACCAGGCTAAGGATGGATAGCCCTCAAAGCTAGATCAATGTCAAATGAACAGTGAATCACAGTTATTGATATCACAGCAGCGCAGTCTAAAACACACATGGGTAGCCTCCATAGCCGCTGGCTTTCTGAGGTTACATTAAGGATATTGTCTGTGGAAACCGCGGGACCCCTTGTGCGTTATGCCCACGCCGACTGATCCCTGACCTGCGGTCTTTTTAGTGAGAGAAGCGAAGAGAAGAGGGCATCGGCTGTGCTGGAAATGTTTCAGCAGCCAAGTTGCAGTGTGTGTGTGTGTGCAGTGTGTTATATTTCATTCGCAAACCCATTTCTGCCCTTTATTTGAGAATAAAAGGGCTAAGTGGTAGCGATGCACACCTTGCAGAAAGAAAAGCGCTGTTTTGTTTATGAAATAAAAAATACAGCATATTGAGTGAAGAGAGCTGAGAGCTGAGCGAGAGAGAGAGAGAGAGAGAGAGAGAGAAAAACAAAATAAAAACTGTTTACAAGAAGAAAGATTGCGGCGTCTATCCATCATGCCATTTCTGCTCAGGCCTGCTATGCAGCTCAGCTAAACTAAGCTAAAATAAATTAAGCTAAACTAAGCTAATCTATGCTATGATAAGATAAACAAATTCCTTTGGGATCAATAAAGTACTCGTCAATAAAGTACTCGTAAAGTACTAGTATCTAATCTAAGCTAAGCTACACTAGCCTCAACTAAACCGTGCCACACTAAGCCATGTGACGACGACGACACAAAAGTTCAAGTTACATCCAAAATAAACGGCTCCCCCCTTTCTCGCTCCCCAGCGGTAACACGAGATGTCGCGCGGCAACTGAAACGCCGCAGCCACCCGTTTACCATAATGACTCCATAGGAGACGCGTGGCTAACGGGATTATCCCCACGCGCTCCCTGCGCCACGCGCTATATCTGGAACAGCCATCCCGAGACGCGAGCAGCCACATCCAAGGACAGACAGTATGCTAATACGTCTCCACCTCCGTGGCCTCCTTCTGAAAACGCCCGTGGCTGTTCTGCTATGCCGTAAACGCGGTAACAAACCCTGACAACGTGACCCAAGACGCCCATCTCCATCTCCACCCCCCCCCCCCCCCCCCCCACCACCTCCAGCAGGGAGGATCGAGAAGACAAAACGACAGGAAAACGAGGAGAAGGAAGAGGAGAAGAAAAAAGGAGGAGGAAAAGGAGATGAAGGAGGAAGAGAAGAAGGGAAAGGAAGGGGGACGTGGAGCAGGAATAGGGGGGTGGAGGAAGAAAGAGGAGGAGGAAAAGGAGGAGGATGAGTAAGAGGAAAAAGAGGAGGATGAGGAAGAGGAAAAGGAGGAGAAGGAAAAGGAGATGGAGAAGGATGAGAAGGGAGATGTGGATGGGAAAGGTAGTTCTACCGACAATGTTTCTACTGGCTGGGGGGCTGGCATGCCACTAGGGGAACGGCTGTGTGTGTGTGTGTGTGTGTTCACTGTACAAAAAACACACACACACACACACACACACACACACACACACTAACACAAATGCTGTCTGTACAGAACGTAGGGAACTAGAGCAGGGGTGTGTGAGTTTATCAGACACAGTATACACATGAGGAAGAGGAGGGTGGAGAGGATGTGATGATGTCAGGAGACCAGCTGAATCCAATCTGGGAGAGAGAGAGAGAGAGAGAGAGAGAGAGAGAGAGAGAGAGAGAGAGAAAGCCCCCGAGGTAGAGAGAGAGAGAGAGAGAAAAAGTCCCCCAGGTAGATAGAGAAAAAGTGAGAGGGAGGGGGAGAGCTAGAGTGGGAGATGCATCACCCCCCCCAGGTATAGCAAGGGAGAAAGAGACACAGAGACAGACATAAGCCCCCCCAGGTAGGTACATAGAGAGAGATATAGGCCCCCCAGTTAGAGACACACACATCCCTTTCCTAGGTAGAGAGAGAGAGAGAGAGAGAGAGAGAGAGAGAGAGAGAGAGAGAGAGAGAGAGAGAGAGAGAGAGAGAGAGAGAGCGAGAGAGGTAAAAGCAGAGAGAGGGAGGTGGGTTTAATTCAACCCCAGGTGGAAACCTCGATCTGACAGCAAATCAAACATAATCTAGTCAGCTCATTATAAACTATAGCAGGCTAACAATATAAGCACCAATATCAATGCTAACCTGCGTCTAAACACTGCAGTCAGCGCTGTGTGAGGGTGGAATAGAGAAGCAGGGAAACAAACAACACAGGTGCTGACATGAATAAAAACATTATGGGAAGGTCTGAGTGCCATCATGGCCTCCTCCTTCCTGCCTTTTCTGCTTTCTGTGTATGGACTCTTCCAGGGAGCTCACAGAATCTGCTTTTTATTCACCTTGATTCTGTCGTTGATGGACTAAAACCAGCGGAGGAACACCTGCTGCACCGGCTCACGCCCGGCCACGGTGAAGTGACTGATGAGGGGGCTGTTCAAATTTGCGACGGGGGACATTTTTTCCATTGAATAAAATGCACTGATTTAACCATGCAATAGCCCCAGAAAGAAGCTAAAAAAACAACATAAGGCTACTGTTTAAAAATCAAAGAATACATTTATTAATCGGATCACTCACATAAGAACATTGCACTAAAAGCGCTCAGTATTTTGTATACTTATAGTTTCTATAGATCCATAAAGCTAGGGGGGGGCAAAACATACAACTTAAGACCACTCATGGCGCCGGGCCTGCACCAGCTGACCACTGAGTTCAAACATAAACGGCAAGCAAATTTACGACATCACTTTGGACACGTGATGCCATTATTGACACTCATGACATTTTCTAGACTAAATGATTAATCGGGAAAAATGATCGTTAGATTAATCGACTATGAAAATATTCGTTAGTTGCAGTCCTAGTCTCCTTCATCCCTCTCTGCTCCCAATCATCATCCTTTTCCTCTCCTCTTCCTCCACCTCAGTTGGTGGGTTAGTTTGAACGTAGTTAGGCGATGCCTTCATATATATATACAGTATATATATATACAGTATATATATATATATATAAATAAAAGTGTTGCACCAACTGATTTAGTCAGTTAAGATGAAACCTCAAGTTTATACCTCCTCTCATTTAGGTATGTTCTCTATCTATATTGACATGAAGCATACATTTAAAAGATCGAAGACAAAAATTGATAACTAAAATAAAGTAACAAGTTGCTGGCCACGTTAGTGTTGATATGCACCATCTCTGCATAATAAGAACGATATAATTTCTTATATGTTCTGACATTTATTCATCTCTCACGGTATGTTCCCCAACATTATGTATTCGTAGCATCTCCACTGCATCGGCTTATTGATCCACATCACTCAAGGCTCTCCTTCTATATTTATGGCGCTATGTACGTAGGCGGAAAACTAACATTTTATCGGCCCGACTCAGGAAAAAGTCTTTAGTTTCAAAATAGCTAGTTACAATGTTGGATTTGGTGTGAACTTTACACTTCACACAGGATCGGACTTACGTTAGACTGCTGCAACAGGCTGCTGGATTTCACTGTTGCCAACGCTAGTGCACAGTGAACACCGCGACTCAACGCTACAGTCAATGTTGTTGCTGCTAAGGATAGCCTGATGCTAACATTAGCCTGTTGCCAATGCTAGTGCAATGCAATGCTATTCGTGTCGTAGTGGACGTGAGGATGGAGGGCTGGCTTGTACACACACACACACACACACACATGACAAGGACAAACGTGTCAGGGAAGAGAAGCGCATGTTTAAGCCACAGATGATTTATATCACCGGGGATATTTCTCGCTCGCAGATAAACCCTTTCTGTGTTCATTTAATGAACTCTATGCAAATGATCCGCCCGCAAGGAATTACTCATTCAGCTTGAGAGCTTAGGAGGCTAACATGGGTTTACAAACGACACAAGAACAGCAGCACCAGAGTCCCCTGTGGCGGTCCTAACTGTGGGCCGGTGGGAGGAAACCTGGACAGGTTTCAGACGGGTCATACTGGGAGCCCAGCAGCTCTGCTAGCTGCTCCGTAATACATCTATGTTGGATAACACACCGGCCGTCTTCTGGCACCGCTCAGGAACATATTTTATTCATTCCCCCTTTTTATCCAGTCATACAGTCACTGTGTATGTAACATATTAGTGTAATGTATTGAGTGTGTGTGTGCATGTGTTTATGTGATGAACGTCGAGCCACCTTCATGGCGGGGTGTAGTTTTCATTTCACTGTCTGAAGTGTTCTGGTTTACAGACCAGCAGAGACCGGAGACCAAGAGAGACTAGAGACTAGACTCTGGACCAGGAGGATCTCTGTCTCCTTGTTAGGATTCAGACACGGATCAATGGACACATGGTATAAATACTGGACAAAATGGAGCCTTCTTAGCATTATGAACGTTGAGGAAGAGATAAGCAAGGGTCAGACATATGGATGGAGAGAGAAAGAGAGTGGGGAGAGATGGAGACAGAGGGAGTGAGAGACAGAGAGAGAGGTGAGGGGGAGAGAGAGGGGGGGGGGGTGCATGTACATATGGCCTGCCAGTGTGTGTTCTGGTTCTGACCTTGTATGCATGATTAACAGAGCTACTGGGGCGTGACTGGCCCTAGTACATTATTCTTCTCTTCCACATACCCCCCCTCCCTCCTCCTCCTCCTCCTCCTCACCCCCTCTTCTTCCTCCTCCTCCCCCCCTCCCCCCCTCTTCCTCCTCATCCCCCCAAACCCCCCAAACCCCCCCCCCCCCCCCCCCTCCTCCTCCCCTCTACCCCCTTCTCCCGAACGACAATAAACTAATCTAATCACATTTTTATAATTGATTATTCGTTAAGGTCATTCATCAAGTACAAATACCAAACATTTGCTGCTTGATGCAGAAATTCAAATGTTTGATTCATGGATCATTATAAAATGAAAACTTCATTTTTTCTTGGCTGTTTGTCAGACAAAGCAAGCAGATTTAAGACATCACTTTGGACTTGTGATGCCATTATTGACACTCATTTTCTAGACTGAATGATGAATCGGGAAAAATGATCGTTAGATTAATCGACTATGAAAATAATCGTTAGTTGCAGCCCGAGTCTCCATCATCACTCTCCCCTCCTAAGCATCATCCTTTTCCTCTCCTCTTCCTCCACCTCACCTCTTTCCTCTTCTTCCTCCCTTTCCATTTTCCTCTCCATCATCCCTTGAACCTTATCTTCCTCTCCCTCACCCCTTCCCTCTACCCCTCCTCCTCATACCTTTACCCTCCTCTTCCTCACCTCATATCTTATTCATCCACCTAACTCGCACTCGTCTCTCTCTCTCTCTCTCTCTCTCTCTCACCAGTCACCTTCAGTTTCCAAGACACATTAAATGGTCCTTTTCTTTGGCGCACGCTTACTTTGTGACCAGAAACGTTGTTATTATGCATTGATCCCACCGCACAAAGACACCAAACAATATTTTTGTCAGAGAGAGGTGATAAAAGATAAGACATTTAAATTAAAAAGTGTCTAGAAGGTCTCTAGAAGCTGCACATCAATCTGAGGCAAAGCAGGACATCGGCAGCCCCAGAACAACTTCTCACTGAATTAACAATGAGAATTGTCCTCATTCTGCTGCAGGGCACGCACACAACAACACATTGTCCACACGTCGCCATCTCTTTGTGTGTGTGTGTGTGTGTGTGTGTGTGTGTTAGGGCTGGGCAATATATCGATATTGTGATACGAGACTAGATATCTTCTTAGATTTTTGATATTGTAATATTGTGATTGTGTTGTCTTTTCCTGGTTTTAAAGGCTGCATTACAGTAAAGTATGAAAACAATTAGAAAGTACCAAGTACAAGTTTCACACAGGAGTATACAAAAACAGGCTTTACCATGTGGTTATTTTATATAGACTATTTATTTATTGAATTACCAGAAAAACATGCTATATTGTGATATATATCGTTATCCTGATATTAAATTGCCTACATCAGAAAAGAAGATTTTGGCCCAGCCCCAGAGTGTGTGTGTGTGTTTGTGGATGCACCTGGATTCAGCCTATCAGTTATTCTTTCTTGGCCTTGTGTCTGGACTTATTGAAATCAGTTATTTGGCCTGCCGACCTCCCGCCGACCTCCCAGGGAGGTGTGGGGGGGAGACAGGGGGGAGACGGGGGTGAGTAGAAGACTGACGGAGACAGACACAGCAGGGGACGGCTGAGTGACAGCCAGTTAGACAGTCTTTTCTGCTCTCATCTCTGTCAACAACAGGCACAGCATCAGGGAAGAGTAAAATAGACGGGGGAAGAGAGAGAGCAAAGGAAAGATCGGTAGGGATGAAGACTCTCCGCAAAAATGACTTGTGCTCCCCATCAACGTGAAGTACACCCTCTAGCCCCAACATGCTTTTCACACCAGGAAGAAAAAGTGCAGGCGGACACAAAGGAAAACAGTGATGGAGACAAGACAGAGAGAGAGAGAGAGAGAGAGAGAGAGACAGGGGGACAAAGAAAAAGGAGTGGACAGATAGAGAGAGACACGGCGAGAGAGAAGAGAATAGTTTGATTAACACAACCCTATCCCAACCATTACCTCATTACCTAATATTACAGTCTTACTTTTTCACTATACACTATATAGTGGAGAGTCAACTAATTAGTCACGAGGCTCTTTGTGTTAGTCGAGTAGTGGCATCTTTGTTATGATAAGCACGTGCTTTCATTGTTATTGCAGTCTCCCTAGGTTTCACTGTTGAAACTAGAATAGGTTTGTTCGCCATCGTTTACTGGCTGGCGTAGGTGAAGGTGTGTAGGTGGAGTTCCCGTGTTCGACGAGTTTAACAATAATGACCGCCCGCCAGGAACGGCCAAACATAAAACTGAAAGTGAAATGTAAAGCAGCATAGTGCTGCTTTGTTGTTGTGTATTTAAAGAATCACGCATCTCAATAGCAGCTTCTGAAGTTTGAAAGTTGTTTTTTTAAAGGAAGAAAGATTGGATATTCAACAGATATTCACACTCCGAATTACAGCGATCTGACGCAGGGAACTAAAGACTGGATCACCAGTATGAGTCCCAGTGTGTTGGTGTCTACCTGCCCAGGTGTATACCTGCTGATGAGATGGGGCTTCAAATCAAAGCCGTTGAGCAGCAGCACTCCTCTCTATGGAGCCATTGCTTGGTCAATATTTCTACACAATAGGCAAATTACAAAGTACCCTGCTCTAAACAATAGCCTAACTAAAACACAATTACACCAGATACGTCTGACGTTTGAAAATGCTCCAAATGGATGGCATTAAAATCGCAGTTTAGAAGTGTATCCCGCTGGCTCTGCAACAGTAAAAAGCAGGTAAAAAAAGCTCCGGTGTGGGTGTAACGCATAGACATAAATTGGTGGAAACTATCGCCTACAAAACGAATAAGAGATTTGGACCGATTCATTACAGTTTTGGGGTATTTCTTGCATCCCTAATAATAACTAGAATTAATTGTAGAAACAAATCATATCAATGGTTAAGATTTAACACCACACTTATGACATTTCTTAAATATGGAAGAAAAACTTTGACTATAGTGGATTAATAGTTGGGATGAAATGCTTTTAGTTGAACGGGAAGTGTTAGTCGGGCCCTACTATATACACACTTACATTTGTATTATTATTTTTTATCCTATGTTGTGTGTAAATGTACATTTTCCATGCCAATAAAGCCACTTGAATTTTAAGAGAGTGAGACAGAGCTAGAGAGACAGCGACTTGTTGAGTGTAATTTTATACATAATGTAATATTATCTCTCTTTTTTTTTGTTATGTTTGTAAGATGCTTTGGAAATAGTGTTTTATCATGCATGCAAATAACGCAAATGTAATTGAATTTAGAGAGAGGGGAGCAAATGGGAGAGATAAAGAGAGAGAGACAAACAGGTGCATAGAGAGGGAGAGAGAAAGAGAGAGAGCGAGAGAGAGAGAGAGAGAGAGTGAGAAAGCGAGCGACGGCAAGAGCGAGAGAGAGAGAGAGTGTGAGGGAGGTGGACAGAGAGACAGAAAGCGTGTGATGCGTGGTCGTGTCAGAGGACAGAGTGTTAACTAGAATGTGATCCTATCCAAACAACATCATCTAAATAACAACACGACAAATGAAAAACGTGTTGTTAGTGTGATTGCGTGGGCGAGACACCCGGAGGAGAGGAACAGAGGAATACGAGGTGAATATGTTATCACAAGTGTGTCTTCTGTTTGTGTGTGTGTTTGCACACTCAGCTTAGGGATATGAGAAAGCTAACCTCTCCTACTTGCATCGCTTTCCTTGCCAGAAGCAATCTGCAGCGCAGGTAGTCATGCTAACACGCGCACACACACACACATACACACACACACAGGCACATATACGCACACACACACACACACACACAAAAACAAACAGGCACACACGCACACACACACACACACACTCATTTATATACAGAGATATACAGAGAATGTTGAATCCCTTCTGAATCATACATCAGATAAAGCAGGTTATTATAACAGAAATCCAACAAGAAACAACCAGTGTGCTGGGAACGAGGTCATCAAAACAGACACGACTCCGCCTGCAGCTGTTCTTCAGCCCGGCTTCTGGTTAACAAAGTGAAAGTAAAAGCAAGGCTTTAGCTCCGCCCAGCAGAGCCAGCCGGGCGTCAATTAGCAGATCCAGATCCTAATATGGAAACGTCTACCAAGTAGACAGGAAGTGACATCAGAGCTGAAGAACATTTCTCCCGAGGAGGAACAGTTTCATCACTTTGTGTCAATTTATAGATGCTGCAAGATTACACAGTCCGCAGAGGAGGACTGTCCTTGGCTAACCCTGGGCTTGCTTGCATGCGCCCCGCCCCCCCCCCCCGCCTCAAAGACAATACAGACAGTATACTCCAACACACACACAAACAGTCTCCTCTGTCCCTACCACACACACACACACACACACACACAGCAGACTAATGTCCCCTAGGGGCCTCCCTCCATATTGCAGTGTGACACAGGAACACGTCACCCTGCCTCTGAATGAGTGCTGGCGATGGTTCCCCTCTGCCGGTTCTCCTCCTCCTCCTTCTGCTCCTCACTCCAGCTCAACAGGCCAGGGAGATCTTTACGTCCTGAAAACCAAAATGTCACGAAGCGCCCACCGTGACCGAGTCAAAAGGCCAAACTCAGATGGAGTCAGAGTCTGGGGAGACGTGTTGCCTCACTCTGAATGGGGTCATATGAATCGGATGCATTTCCATTACCGGAGACGCTCGACTTCAGGGAGATTGACAACTGAATTGAAAGCTCCCAGTTGTCAGACGCTGTCCACTGACACTATACAGGACAACCTCTGACCACAGCTTGGCCATTCCTCTGGATCTAACCTTCACTAAAAGTGTTTATATTTAGTTATTTAGCAGACACTTTTATCCAAAACGGCTTTCAGTGAATGCAAGTACAGGTCAGTACAGGGGTTAGACAGTACAGAGACAGGTCATTAAGGAGCAGACAGGGGTTAGACAGTACAGAGACAGGTCATTAAGGAGCAGACAGGGGTTATACAGTACAGAGACAGGTCATTAAGGAGCAGACAGGGGTTAGACAGTACAGAGACAGGTCATTAAGGAGCAGACAGGGGTTAGACAGTACAGAGACAGGTCATTAAGGAGCAGACAGGGGTTATACAGTACAGAGACAGGTCATTAAGGAGCAGACAGGGGTTAGACAGTACAGAGACAGGTCATTAAGGAGCAGACAGGGGTTATACAGTACAGAGACAGGTCATTAAGGAGCAGACAGGGGTTAGACAGTACAGAGACAGGTCATTAAGGAGCAGACAGGGGTTATACAGTACAGAGACAGGTCATTAAGGAGCAGACAGGGGTTAGACAGCACAGAGACAGGTCACTGAGGAACAGCTAGGGGTTGGGGGCATCTTGCGCTAGGATGACTACCTGTAGGCGAAGTTATTTTTCCTAGGATTGCGAAGGCATCTCATGAATAACGCATGAATAATGAATGAAAACATGACGAAACAACACGTAGATACTACATTAATACTTAAACTTAATGAAGACCTAATCAAACTCAGGTTTTCCACACCAAAATCGCATGAGGCTTATGGCATGGCTTTTATGGAAATTGCGTGTTATTCATGAGATGCCTATAACTTTGCCTCCAGGTCATTCGGACATTCATGGGTTGGAACCAAGGAACCTTTAGGTTGGGTGGTCACCCTAACATCCTA
>JAOPHQ010003362.1:0-24673 GCA_030340625.1 Merluccius polli | reverse complement strand
TCTATCTATCTACAGTATCTATCTATCTATCTATCTATCTATCTACTTCTATCTATCTATCTATCTATCTATCTATCTATCTATCTATCTATCTATATCTCTCCATCTGTCTGTCTATCTATATAGTATCCATAAATCCAGTCCCAATATTCCACTTTAATGACTCAAACAGCAGTGTTTGTGATGAAAAGGGCACAAGAAACAAACAAAAAACAGAGAACATAGACCCTGTGTTTTGTCCACGTTTTCAATCAGACTCCTGGCTGTTTCTTCTCTGCACCTGTTTTTCAGTAGGCATATTGTATAACCCCACCTCAACCACAGCTATCCGTCCATGTTTTTGGTCTTCACAACTTGCGGCCTCACTCTGGGAAATCAACTGTTAGTTCTTTACAAACGTGCTGGTGAGTGGTTTTAGCCCTTGACAAATGGGAAATAATTGCCTCCCTTTAAAAGTCTCTCATCTCCTCTTTAATACAATTTATTCAGTCCTCTAAAAGCTGACGGTAATTTAGGAATTGCCCCCTGACTTGAAGGGATCGACTGACATATATTGAGGAAGCAAGTCTAACATCCTTATCTCTTCTGGTAGTGAGGATCAACTGAACCATAAAAACTGCAAACGTAACAGCACAACTCTAGGTCAACAATGAAGTATAATATTTTCAAAGTAAGTCTGCACTTTTGTTCCACAAGAATATATTGACATCACAGCGCCAATTCTAGATTATTAACGTTTCATTTGACATTTTAAATCACTCTTGGTGATCATGACCACTTCACCACTCAAGCCATGGAGAAACCGCCCCCGGTTTACAATGTACCACAATTAAGAAAACACATGGACACACACACACACACACACACACGTGTGTCAAAGCTGTCAACATTGGGATATGAAAATAAGGGACATTTTCTGGCGCCCCGCCCCCAGTCCGTCCCACCACCCCTACCACTGTACCCTTAACACAGTAGTGAGTCCTAAAATCACCAGTTGGCAACTAGTTCCTACATTAAGTAAGTGACTGCAATTGATAGTTATTAAATGGGTTTATGTTCTTATAAACCTTTTATAAGAAAGGTAAAAAAATACGGGAGATTTACAGGAACATATGTAAACAGGAGGACGGTGGGGAGCGAAGGGTAAAGTACGGATGAGTGGCAAGTATGGTGTGTGTGTGTGTGGTGTGTGTGTGTGTGTGATGCTGGCATTTCCTCACCGTCTGCACCATCCCCTCCCCCACCCGCGACTCTTCATGGCGATCTCGCCCTCAGCGTGGTCACCTCGAGCTCGGTAGCCACTGCGAGGCGGCCGCAGGACGCTGCACTCGCCCCGCAGCCGGCAACAGCTCCTCCTGCATGAGGCGATGTCATTCTCCCCGCTCGCCCGGAGCCGCCTCCTCCGCCGCCTGCTGCAGGAGCAGCACCTCCTCCTGGGCCACGCGGAGCTCCTCCTGGGCCTCGGCCAGCTCGCTCTCCTGCTCCCGCCTCCAGGGCGTGACCATCTCCTCGCGCACTGACCGCAGCTGGGCTGGAAGGGGGAGAAGTGAAGAGGGATGGGGAGGGGATGGGAGTAGGGAGGTGGTAGGGGGGGAGGTAATGTCGGGGGGGGTGAGGGAGGGAGGGAAGGATAGGGGGGTGGGGAGGGAGGAGGAGTCGAGTTGATGGAGTGAGGAGGAAGAGGTGAGGGTGAGAGGTGTAGGAGGAGGCGAGGGGGAGAGAGGTGAGACAGCAGGAGATGTCACCTGACGACGGGGTTGTCACTTGACGACCAAAAATAAACCGCTCCCGCATAAGAAAACCAAAAGAAACGGTCTTATCCATACCCTCAAAAATTCAACCACCGCTACATCAAACGTGTTTTTTGCTGGACCTGTCCGACCACGCATTGTTGACATTTTTTTTTCCGACCCCTCTGTCAAAAGAAAAAGGGAAGGGAAGAGAATGTGTTGTTTGCCGTGTGTCCCTGTTTACCTTGCAGCCTCTGGATCTGTCTGGTGAAGCTCTCCGCCTGGTGAGCAGTGGCCAGCCGCTCGTCCTCCAACAGACCTGGAACCAGAGCAGCATGGAGATGAACAGAAAGAGGGGGATGGGGGGGGGGGGGGAACATGCACACATTCACGCACTCACGCACACACACACACACACACACACACACACACACACACACACACACATAGACAAGCATGTGCACAATGGAGGACAGACAACATGGTCCAATGAGTATCTCCCAATTTTTTACGGTACACATGCAGATCTATGCCCACACACAAACATGACCAAGCATGTGCACACCAGGGCTGGGCTGATATGGACAAAATTAAATATGATATATATATATAGATATATGATATAATTTCGATATATTGCCCAAGAAGGTCCATTGTGGTTTGCCACTATTTTTACACACATAGACTACAGACACACACACACATACAGACAGACAGACAGACAGACACGGACGGACCCTGTAGTTCCAGGAAGGTCTCCTCATGCCTCTGGGACACCTCCCTAGTCGCCTCCAACTCCAACAGCAGCTGCACCACCTGGCCCCTCAGCTCGTCCAGCTCCCTCTCCCTCTCCTCCTCATAGTCCTCCTCCTCCTCTTCCTCCGTGACGCCTCCCTTCTCCACCCCGCCCTCCTCCTCCAGCTGGCCCTTCTCCCGACTGCCCGCCGCCGCAGCCTCCCTCTCGGTGCCCCCCCCCGCCGAGGTCTCCTCCTTCTCCTTCTCCTTCTTCTCCTCTTCCTTCTTCTTCTCCTTCTTCTTCTCCTCCTCCTCCTCTAGGGCGTTGTGGTGCTTCTCCTCCTTCTGGAGGTCATCTGGCGAGAGGAGATAGGGGGAGGTGAGATGGAGAGATAGACAGAGAGAAAGACGGTTAAGTTAGGTGAGTTGCACATACACATAATACAAATATAAAACAATGCTATTGCGTTTTTAAGACACACGCTTGTATGTCACTGCACACAGCGTAACGGTAGAAATGATTGTAATCCTAATGAGGGACGTCAGGTGCAATATTGTGGGACAACTTAGTGTCGGAAAATAAGTAGCCTTTGGGTTTTGGTCGGAAATTCGACAGAAATGATTAAACAGTGTGAGGGTTGTTTTAGTTATTTCCAAGGGGGCAATGGAGGAAACAAGACAACGAGAAAGAAGCTTGTTACAAGAATGAAGCGAGTTAAAGAATCAATGTCGCCTTTTGGGGATATTTTTTGTAGCAATAGATGGGGACCTATAGCAATTTGTGGCAAAAGAGTGATGATGCACTTGACAAACAGGCAAAAGAGGCAAACTATAACAAAATACACACTTAGTATAATACAACATAACCACAAAAAAAGCACTGCACATTGCAGATAATAATATAATATCTGCAATGTGATTTTTTTGTGCTTGGTGGATTAGGTGGAAAAATACATTTTGTTGTTCGCGATAGCATTAATATTATGCCTCTATCAAATGTGTACAGGTTTAAACAGGTTTTATCCTCGCTTTTTAACTACTTTAGTACCCTACTTATATTGTCTTGATCTTCCCTGACTGCACCGCCCAGCATTCGTCCTATTCTAGTCTTCTTCACTCAGAGGAAACCCGCCTCCCATTCAGGCTTTTAGACTACACACACTCCCCCCCCCCCCCCCCCCCCCCACACACACACACACACACACTCACACACACACACACACACACTCCCACACTCCCACACACATACACACACACACACACACATACAGTACATACGTACATACACACACACACACACATACACACACACTCCCACACACACACACACACATACACACACACTCCCACACACACACACACACACACACACTCCCACACAGTCTCTATTTTTGGACAGACATAAATGAAATAAAAACCATCAATGCCATCTCTGCTTAGTCAGTCTTTGAATGCCATTCACATGCACGCTCACACACACACACACACACACGCACACACACACTCACCGGAGGGATCTATGACCTCTTCGATAAGTGGGGGCAGGCGCAGTCCGTCCATGTTGTTGTGATGGGATAGGTTGAGATGATTGCTGCGGTGTTGTCCTAACGACGACGATGACAACAACAACAACAACAACAACAACAACAGCAGCACCTCTTCAGGGCGATATGACACTCGAGGTCAGCCGGTCAACGATGGGAAGTGAGAAGGCTGGAAGGTTTGAATGAACAGAACCAAGAGAGAGAGGGGAGGGGAGAAGAAGAGGGGTGGGAGGGGAGGCAAGGGGAGATGGGGGAAGGGGGGGCGGTGGGGGTAGGGGGGGGGGGTCTGTGCGTCACTCGCCGGGCCGCTCGCTCGGCCGCCGAAGCCCCGTCATGCCGGAGCCGAGAGAGACAGACGGACAGAGCGCTGAGGAAGAGCAGGAGGAGGAAGATGAAAGGGGTGAGGGAAAGGGAGGAGGGAAGAGAGAGAATGGTGGGGGGGGGGGGGGGAGGGGAAGAGGGTTACTTAGGCACACTGGGCAGGTATAACTGCGACATATCAACTCAACACGTCTGCAGGTCACTACAGCTCATCAGAATGCAGCACCATTTTCTCTCATGCTCTCTCTCTCTCTCTCTCTCTCTCTCTCTCGCTCTCTCTCTTTCTCTCTTTCTCTCTTCTCTCTCTGTCTGTTTCTCTCTCTCTGTCTCTCTGTCTCTCTGTCTCTCTCTCTCTCTCCCTCTCTTTCTCTCTTAACATGACCTTCCTTTCTTTGTGTGTGTTCTTCTCTACTCTATTCTCATAGGAGTATTGTATTATGTATGTATGTCTTTTTTCATAATCTTTTAGCTGTGCATCTTTCTCAATCCTTTGAGTGGTTTTGCTAGGTCTCTCTCTCTCTCTCTCTCTCTCGTGCAGAGCTAGTGCACCTGATGTTTATGCTCTCCTGCCGTTGTCGAGGACATATCTGCTAGGCATGCTGCATGATGACACACACACACACACACACACACACGCACCATGCCACATACACACATTCAACACACACAGAAATCCAGAGTAAATACCTTCAATGAAATCCGGATCATGCAGCTCTGTGTACCGACAACCGATTGTGCTGCAGTTTAGAATTTCATTTCCTCTCCATCGGCTAAGCTCCACCCCCCTCTCGCTCCCCCTCTGACTCCCTCTCCCTCTCTCTCACCATCTCTGCCTCCCTCTCCGTTTGGCCCGCTTGCTCGCTCACCCTCGCTCTTCTCTCCCTGCTCCCAACACTTCTATTAACAGTGCAGTGCGTTCGTTTAATCTGCGCTGTTTACTGGAAATGTCTCCGACACCCACCCCCCCCCACCCCCACCCCCATCCCCATCAATGTGTTCTTCCTGCACACACACACACGCACACACACACACACACACACACACACAAACACACACCACACACCCCTTCCTGGTACACCTGAAATAGAATATTTCACATCTCAGGTGCATCTCAGAGGTACACCCAGCCTCCATCCAACACCCTCCATCCACCAGAACAAACAATTCCTGAATAAGCTCGACCCATCGCTGCCAGCTAACTCCCTGAGGGTGAGGACAATTGAAGTGATCTCAGAGGGAAGGATCAAGTCGCTCCCTGTCTTCCCCGTATGCTTTGCTTTCGTGTATATTATAGAGTCACCGCATGAGCAAACAACAAACAAACAACAAACACGCAGCGCACAAGGATACATGACGGTGTCGTTCAACCCATTTAGCGTTTCTAAGTGATCTGAGGATAAACACTGACACATTCTGGGCGAACTCACATCAGGTAGCACACACCACCACAGACCGGATGGATGATGACTCACATATAACCCCCCACACCTCTCATCCCCATGGTGGTGGTGGTGGTGATGGTGGCGGGGGGGGGGGGTTGATGCTCAGACAAACTGTGAGCATCCCTCGTGCCTTTGAAGCGGTTGCTAGGCAACAGAAATCTGCCCCAATAACATTAAAGGCATGCTGGATGAAAGTCCGGAAACATCGGAGTGCTACAACATTTCAACATGTGTGTGCATTGCAACACCCCTCTGTCTGACGGTTAAGCTGTGTCTCAGCTTACCTGAGGGGTCAGCTACAGGTCAAAGTTGCCCAAATCCAAAAGATTTGGCTTTGGATAACCTAAAAATAGAATATCATACAAGGGGACAGTGAGTGAGGGGCTGTCTTTCAGTCCTTTCCTGGGATCAATTTCTGGTGTTATTCTGTATTTATTTATAAATATTACACCATACTATTTCAATGAATTCACTAAAAAATACATTTTTCCCCAGTGATTCCCGGTGTAAATGTGCGTGTTCACCTGCAGTAGGAACCAACCAAGTTAATAAATGATGGCAATGGAAAGTTAATAAATTATGAAGTAGTACATTTGAGAGAAACTTGATCTAGTTCGTACCCCAGACAAAAAATAATAATATATAAGCAAAAAATATGTATAATATAATATATACAAGAATTGTATATAAAATGACGAGTTTCTATTCTGATATGCTTCACTGCAACATTGGTTATGTGAAATGGTTTCAATGGGGATGACTGTGCCTCCCTAAAGACTGAGAAATAGACAGTGCACCAACCACCACCAGAACACCTATGAGACAACTTATATAATGACTGCACCAGGCCCTCTCTGTGTGCAGCTGCCAACCGAATGTAATAACATGGAAATGGTCTTATTCGCCATTAGTTCAAAAATTGCATTATGGTGGTGATGATGAATAACTACCATGAATGCCGAAACACACACAAACACGCACACCCACATTTTAAAAAGACACCCTTTTTTTAACACCAACACTGGATTTAAAGTCAAAACTAATGACATATCTATGAAGACATCGCAGGATTAAAGACTGAATGATGTGACTAGTTGAAAGACCTGTATTCTGAGACTAATGGCAATGAAATGTCATGCATCATTTGCTATCCAGTAGTCCTTATAATATGCAGTAATGTCATCAAGAGCCTACTCTCTAGACAGCACAGCCAGCTGCAGTATGAGTGTGTGTGTGCGTGTGTACGTGCGTCAAAGTGTGTGTGTGTGTGTGTGTGTGTGTGTGTGTGTGTGTGTGTGTGTGTGTGTGTGTGTGTGTGTGTGTGTGTGTGTGTGTGTGTGTGTGCACTCCAGACTGTGATATGACCTGGTTTCATCAGTCCTGTTGCTGATTCTGCTCATTAATAAAACACAGCATCCAGTGGAGCGGAGCGGGGCTCATTACCCCCACCAGAGAGGTGTATCAGGGAGATAAAAGCTTGGTGTTGGCTACCACTATATTATTATGGGGCCTCTGCCAGTCAGAGAGAGAGAAATGCACAGGGGATCATGTGTGAGGGAGGCCGAGTACATTGATGGTTAATGGGGAATCGAGCGATGCTGCTATTACAACAAATAGCTTGTGTTTTAAAAAAAAAAAATCAATCAATCAATAAATATGCAGAAGTATGCAAATCATCATGGAAATATTAGCCACTGAACAGTGGGCCCAGTCTTTCCTTATACACAAGCCACGTGACGCAAATCACAGTTTCTAAATAATATTTGCAAATAAAATTTGGTCAAATCATTTTCAATATTTGTTTCCCCCCCCCCCCCCCCACACACACACACACACACCCAGGTCTGTAGGTCACAGCGACGTCGTCGTTGTGAACACGTTGGCTTTTCGCCCGACAACTACAACTACGGCAAGCGAACAGCAACACGACGCACAATCCAGTCCAACAACAGCAATACAATGTCAAGCTATGAATGACACAATTTTCCGGCGTGGCTATCGGAAAATTATGACTCACTCTCTTACTCTCACACCTGTAGTAATTTGGCTGTTAATATTGCTGAGGTTTTTGCACCGTAAAGATTTAGCAATCGCGTTTCTCGCCGCTATGTTTGTCCTAGCAACCCGTAGCTGCGTGTTGGCCGGTTGTTGCGTTACACAGACTTGCTGCTCCACGTATCGCACCCACTGCAAAAATGAGTCGCACCTACAACGATGAGTTGCAGTTTCTGGACAAAATCGGCAAAAACTGTTGGCGGATCAAGAAGGGGTTCGTGCCAAACATGAAGGTAGGGGAAACCAAAATAAAGGCGCTAGCTAGATAGCATTCGGCTAACAGTCAGCTGTCCTGGGAGATCATCTGGTCCAACAGCAGGCGTTTATATGGACGTCAGCGGTGATAGGTCACGTTTCCAGGTCGTAGCTGACATATAATTGAACGTGTTGGTTACGATCAACAAACCGTGTGGAAGAGACGTGTGACGACGCAATGAATGAATGAATGAATCAGGGTTTTTGACTGACAGCTCGTCTCTTGCTGCAGGTTGAAGGTGTCTTCTACGTCAATGACCCCCTGGAGAAGCTGATGTTTGAGGAGCTGCGCAACGCCTGTCGAGGAGGAGGTATGAGCAGCCTAGTTCAGCTGCAGGACACACAAAAAGTCAACACAAATGCTGATGTATTGTAGACACATGACCATGACATGCGTCCTCTCGCTGTGTCTCCGTCCTCTCGCTGTGTCTCCATCCTCTCGCTGTGTCTCCATCCTCCTTCTGTGTCTCCATCCTCCTTCTGTGTCTCCATCCTCTCGTTGTGTCTCCATCCTCTCGTTGTGTCTCCATCCTCTCGTTGTGTCTCCATCCTCCTTCTGTGTCTCCATCCTCTCGTTGTGTCTCCATCCTCTCGTTGTGTCTCCATCCTCTCGTTGTGTCTCCATCCTCCTTCTGTGTCTCCGTCCTCTCGTTGTGTCTCCATCCTCTCGATGTGTCTCCATCTTCTTGCTGTGTCTCCATAGGGTTCGGCGGTTTCCTCCCAGCCATGAAGCAGATTGGAAACGTCGCCGCGCTGCCCGGAATAGTAAACGTGTGTAGATCTATGAACGCCACGTCAATATGCTTTTTTAAATGAACCCATAAGCCCAAGTGTGTTGTTTAAGGCTAAACTAATGGTCCCTGGTCTTTCCACCAGAGGTCTATCGGTCTCCCGGATGTCCACTCCGGCTACGGCTTTGCCATTGGAAACATGGCCGCCTTCGATATGAGTGACCCCACCTCGGTCGTGTCTCCAGGCATGTGATGGCGTTTTATAATGTCCTACTTTTTTATCGTCATTTAGCAGACCGCTTTTAATCCAAGCATGCAATACATTGTTCACACACAGATGCCCCTTGATTTTCCCATGTTAATGTTGATATACCGGTGTGTGTGTGTGTGTGTGCGTGCGTGCGTGCGTGCGTGCGTGCGTGTGTGTGTGTGTGTGTTGTTTTACGTATTTCACGCAGGCGGCGTCGGTTTCGACATCAACTGCGGCGTGCGTCTGCTGCGTACCAACCTGGACGAGGGCGACGTGCAGCCGGTGAAGGAGCAGCTGGCCCAGGCGCTGTTCGACCACATCCCTGTGGGCGTGGGCTCCAAGGGAGTCATCCCCATGACGGCCAAGTAAGCTGGAGGGTGGTATGAAGGAGATGTGTGATCGGTTGGTGTTGGTGGAGTTGTGGGTGTTGGAGCCCTAATTTCAGAGCTGTTTATGTGCTATTCCCCTGCGGCTCTAAACAGATTCTGAGGACAACACGTGTATAGTAGGACCTGTTTTGAGATGATAACATGATTACAAGCAGCAAACTTCCAAGCCATCATGAAATCTTTGTGATGCTCATTCTACCTCTTTGTCATCAGCCACGTAGAGTGAATTAATTAGTTCACTGTCTACTGGAAATATGTATATATGCATTTGTTCACTCATTCACTCTTTCAGAGATCCAGTGCTGATTTCTAGGGCCAGCTGCTCAGTGTTTTACTTTAACTTTATTTGTATTCTTATTTATATTTGTATTCTTATACTGTTGGTTCGGTTCTGTGCTCTTACTCTTACCTGTACCTCTCCTGTGTTTCATTCTCATTGCTGTTGCTGCTATGACAACTTAATTTCCCTCCGGGGATTAATAAAGGTTTATCTTATGTTATAATAATTTAAAAGTTTGAATTATACTGTGAGAAGGTTTTCTCAGGCACATCTTCTACAACCTTTTATTTGTGTGTGTGTGTCCGTGTGTGTGTGTAGGGACCTGGAGGAAGCTCTGGAGATGGGTGTGGACTGGTCCCTGAGGGAGGGCTACGCCTGGGCAGAGGACAAGGAGCACTGTGAGGAGTACGGCAGGATGCTGCAGGCCGACCCCAACAAGGTCTCCTCCAAGGCAAAGAAGAGAGGCCTGCCACAGGTACTCCACACACACACACACACACACACACACACACACACACACACACACACACACACACACACACACACACACACACACACACACACACACACACACACACACACACACACACACACACACACACACACACACAACCCAGTGTAGAATATAGAAATACCTTAAATTCTTCTTCTTCTCCTTCTTCTTCTATAATTATTATTTTATGTAATAAACCACCTTTCGGACGGGGTTTATAATTCATAGGCAGATGACCAAGTGTTTCCATATCACCCAGCGTTAATCCAAACATCTGGTGTTGCTCTTCCGGCCGTCTGCCCTGCAGCTGGGCACGCTCGGGGCGGGGAACCACTACGCTGAGATCCAGGTGGTGGACGAGATCTACAACGACTACGCAGCCAAGAAGATGGGCATCGACCACAAGGGCCAGGTCTGTGTGATGATCCACAGCGGCAGTCGAGGCCTGGGGCACCAGGTGGCGACAGGTAGGCATGGCTTTCCCTACTGCTGACTGGACTGAATATGATGTGACCACACCTAGAATGCTTTGTCCTGTGGGATAATGTTCTCTGTGATGGTGACGGTTTGGTTTACTTGCCCCCATAATAGGCTGCATTGACAAAGCGTAATGAAAGGAGTCTGGATCTAAATACATATACGGTCAAAATAAAAACAATGTAGACCTTGTTAAGTTCAGTGATGTAACTTGTAGTGTCTTACAGTATCGGATGCAGATTTCCAGTCCAACTTATTGTTGGACTGGACTTATTATTCCAATAAGTGAATAACAGATTAGCAAGTTAGGGCTAGGGCTTCGTAGCCATGTGTTCGTAGCCAATTCAGGAAATTAACTTCAAGAAATTACAAAATGATTGTAATTTACTTTTGTTGTTGTAAAGATGCCCTTGTTGCCATGGAGAAGGCCATGAAAAGGGACAACATCATCGTGAACGACCGGCAGCTGGCGTGCGCCCGCATCATGTCACCAGAGGGGCAGGACTACCTGAAGGGCATGGCCGCCGCCGGGAACTACGCCTGGGTCAACCGCTCCTCCATGACCTTCCTCACCAGACAGGTAGAGCCCCAGGAAACCTTGTCCTCCAACTGCAGTGAACACAGTGCTGGGCAATAATTCAATATGATCATTTATCATCTTTGAACGGTATTGTATCATCACAAAATGAAGATGCTGCTTATCGTGATGCCTGGTTTTATAGTATAAATGAATTACGATGAGAAGATATGCCCTTAAAATGATCAGAAAGAGGTTTGAAACGACAAAGGAGAACTAGTTTATCGAAAACTCCCCATGATTATCGTGATAATGCATTCCTCCAAATCGCCCAGCCCTAGCTGAACATTACACTCCATACGCTTGAATAGATCTTTTATAAGATATGAGTTTGCCCAGCACGGCTCCACACATTATGGCCCACGTTGAAACTGACGAGTCACCATTTCACTTGAGAAGCACGTTGGTAGTGAAACCTCGGCTGCGTTCCAAACCCATTACCTACGTCTCGCTTCGTTCGCTGCGCTCCCGAGGAGACGAGCGGCAGCAGCTCAGCGGTCAATCAGGAGGAAAGGAGCAGGAGGGAAATGGCACCGCGGAGGTGCTTCAGTGTCATTAAAACGGCAACGTGGACTGTTAATGATCCGGGTCGATCACAACCTTCAGACTTGCTTTATGGGTGTACGCCTAATGACAGGCAATAAATAGCCAACTTCCTGTGTAGGTGATACACTGGTGTGTCCTCAGCACGAGGTTTCTGCTCTAGTTGGCGTACTACGTATGGGGACAGTGGGTACAGTGACAATCGAGGATAACACACCTAGAGATTTAGGAAGCAAGGATGAGCGGGATCAGTATCGAGCAATTATTGGAATGCACCCCCTGGTCTCTCTCTCTCTATCACACACTCACCCTTCCCCTCCTTCACCCCCCCCTCCCTCCTGTAGGCCTTCTCCAAAGTGTTTGCGACCACGCCCGACGACCTGGACATGCACGTGATCTACGACGTGTCCCACAACATCGCCAAGGTGGAGGAGCACATGGTGGATGGCAAACAGAAGACGCTGCTGGTGCACCGCAAGGGCTCCACCCGGGCCTTCCCGCCGCACCACCCCCTCATCGCCGTCGACTACCAGGTGGGGGGGGTTTTATCCTTTCGACGACCAGGTTGCCACGCATCGGGGAGACCAGCGGTTCCCAACGTTTTTGGGGGGCTAAAAAGGCACACGCCATAGGCAGACCAATTCGCAAATGCCTATTTGTCTGGATGGAACCTCTCAGTTCATTAGCGATTTCCAAGGGACCCTATCAACGGGCGCAAAATGCCGCTGGACTTAATTGGATAGACCTACAACCAATCAGAGCAACGAAACGTGTGCCGTAAATAAACTTAAAACTTTTAACAAATCCTGTCGGAAGTACGGCAAAACACATCTTTCTTCTCGACAAAGGCTTTAAGCGCAGTGGTTTATTCTTCTTTTAGAGAAAATATAGTGCCCAGGCGGTTTAATACCGTCGGATAGCGGATTCAACAGGCCGTTCCACATCAGTGGCAGCCATCTAGGTTGTTTACTAAACAACCGATCAAACCCGCCCCGTATCAGATAAATACGGGCCCAACCCAAGCCAGGTCAGCTGGAAGTCTGTCTGAACAGGAGGGGGGTGGGGCCAGGCGTTATCTGCAAGAGCACATTAAACCTGAGCTTGCAGATTTGTCTGATTCCCAGGCTAACACACACGGATTAGAAACCACTGAAGGAGACAACGCTGTGCTGTTCAGGAAAAGGGTTTAGAAAGTGTAGCGCTTAATGGTCTTGATTTCTGTTGTCTAACCAGCTTACAGGTCAGCCCGTTTTGATCGGAGGAACCATGGGCACGTGCAGCTATGTGCTGACGGGGACGGAGCAGGGCATGACGGAGACCTTTGGCACCACCTGTCACGGAGCGGTACTAACATGTTCTCATTTCTTCAATATCACTTTATAAAAGCATTTGATCAATTTGTATTTAACTCATGAATCTTTTTTATTTTTAAATAAAAGGGTCGTGCTCTGTCTCGAGCGAAAGCCCGTCGTAACTTTGACTTCCAGGATGTGCTGGACAAGCTGGCAGACCAGGGCATCGCCATCAGAGTAGCGTCACCCAAGCTCGTCATGGAGGAGGTAGGGGAAGCGCTGTACTGCAGCTTTCAGCTTGACTGGTTGTTCTTCACCTGTCCTGTATTTCTGGGGGGTTTCTATTAACAAGCATCTGTCCACAGGCTCCCAACTCGTACAAAAACGTCACAGATGTCGTGGACACCTGCCACGACGCTGGAATCAGCAAGAAGGCGATCAAACTTCGGCCCATCGCTGTGATTAAGGGCTGAAAGAGGCTGGCTTGCTTCCACTGGGAACTCTATGCACTTAAACCAGGACATATGGGGGCGCAAGCGGCTGTTTGGTGGTGGGCACAGCTCAAGGAAAACTAATGAATGAATGAATGGGAAAAGCCTGCTAAAGACTGATGTTCAAGCGTCCCAAAGATATGTTTTTTTGATTTTGTTTTAGTCTTTAAACTTGTTTTGAAAACATTTTATTTGAGCTGAACAAAATTTAAGCCCTTTTTTTTCCCTGTATGTGTAGATATCAGATTTTGCCATGTGAATAGCAAACTCGCCTTATAATAAACTGCTTGATTACAGCAAATGCAATCACCAATTGCACTTTTGGTGTACTTTCCGATATAATCAAATCAACTTTTATCAAATGCGTCTTCTAATTCAATGCAAATTATAGTTATTAGAACCGTCAATGGTAAAATGATTTGAAGTGAGTTGATTCCTCCAGATTAGTAAACACTTTATTGGTACTAACAGAGGTTCGAGCAGAAAGTTCATTGCAATGTCGAAAACGAGTCGAACCTCATTGTCCAACTGACGTCATGTGCCGGGTTGTATGAGATGTGCGTCGCGTTCACCCAATCATTAAGCACCCCTGCAGAGTGAACCTGTAAAAAGAAAAAGACTACAAGCCGATATCGGCCAAAATCTAGTCAAACTCATTTACAGAGATTAGTGGGGGGGGGGGGGGGGGGGGGGGGTGTAGGTCCAGGGTGGTTGAAAACCACAGACAATGTGGTTAAGGGGACACTTAAGGGTTGTAGTGATTGCATAACAGATGTACACTTGCAAAGACATCTCTATTTGAAGTACCCACTGATGTACTTCTCCACATGCTGTGGTAAGATAGGACTTCAAACGAGCACTTTGAATGGTTCAATGGAGTTGGGGGGGGGGGGGGGGGGGGAAACCGAGTCCAATTTTATAATGTGCTTGAACGTTTAAAAGAAGACTAAGAGCAGCCTAGTCCACTGCTGCATATAAATAGACAATGTGTCGATACCACTTCAAAAGCAGCGATTCAAAGCAGTTGACTGCAGGGGGGGGGGGTACAGATCACGGATGTGGTTGATACACATGACCAAGGGGAAGATCATCACTTGTGTGCCAGGACATAGGACCAAGCTTGATAGGACAGTGTGTGATCACAACAATTGATGTGGGTTTTCCGCCCTAAGAGCATGGTCTTCACACAATACTTGGTAAAAGGTTGCCACGAGAACCGAGGATGTGACCGAGTTACAGGTGTAACACAACAGACAAGTAAAACAAATACTAGACACATGATTAGATCCCACGGCAGCACTGATTGATTTGACCTCAACACAAAAGTAGTGTTGACCAAACAAACCTCTTTGTATTGGCTGCAGTTAGACAGGTAGCTTCACAGTATTGCTTGCAATATGCCATTGCATAATCCTTTCATTAAAACTCCTGACTGGTAGAGGTTACACCTACCAGGTGGTTGAATACAGGGACTGCCCGATTAAGTTTCTGAAACTATTAGCATGAGTAACATGGCATTAGAGGGTGAGAATTCATTTGTTTTCCCCATTTCTTTTTTTTTTTAAAGCGAAACCTCAGCAACATATGTACATCTTATTCTCTTATTTACATTTTGTTCCATTATTTGGGGTCATTATTTTCTCTCCCCCTGAACCAACACATTCGCCAACAGGCGCGTGCCCTCGTCGACACGATGCTCAATGCGTGAAATGGCTGATGGGTAAGATGGATGTTCTTGGACTACACTGTACATGAGATATACAGCACATCGATATCTACAGCTGACCCTGTAACAAAAATAGACTTGTCATAAGCGATATGAACAGAGTTGAGAGTCCGGAGAAATGAGATGGTCAGTAGGCTGCTGCATTTGCACGACAGGAAATTGTCGTGTTTTTTTTCTCCATGAATCGGACCAGAGGTGTACAATAACAATGAACCAGGGTTATAAAGCTCTCAGCTCCCGAATTATGTCACTTGTAACTAACATTTCCTCAAGCATTCGTCAGCAATTAATGTACATGTAATAAAATACAGTTCAGCCCTTTAAAAACAAAAAATGAAATTATGCAAAAATGATTTGCATGGCACCAAACCATGTCCAAAATGTTGAAATGTCTAAATAAAAAAGTTTAAACTAATAAAGCTATGATTCACAAAATCTAACCGTAGGCCATATTTAGCATACCGTCCGCGATGCGCAACCACACAAAATAAATGAACCCGGGCTCCCTTTCGTTGCGCATCTTAACTGTGACAAAGCCTTTTCCTACTTCTTGTCCGGTCACCCTTTTTCCACATCTGGAGCTCCGTCTCGCCGAGTCGTTCAACACCAGTCCAACACACACACACACACACACACACACACACACACACACACACACACACACACACACACACACACACACACACACACACACACACACACACACACACACACACACACACACACACACACACACGTGAAGCGGTTGTCTCTTGGGTCAGGCCTCGGAGGGGGGGGTGGGGGAGGGGGGGGCGGGGTGCTTTAGCGGGTGCAGTCTCCAAACCCGTCCCCCCCCCAGCTTAACTCGTGTGGGGAGAGGGGTTTCTCTTTAAGTGCAAAAAGCAGCTCCTATGCTAAGTTCCATTTGTTTTGCTGTCGATGGCACAGGCAGCGATTCCCCCAGCAGTGTCCTTTAAAGTCCCAATGAATTCCAGTTGTTTTTTGTCTTTTCTTTCCGCACAGCTAAAGTTTGGCTCGCTGAAAGAATGCCTGCAGACACAGATGAAGGGAAGACCGTGTCGTCAACAACAATACAACCAACACAACACCAAAACAATATTGTAATAAATACCTATGTGTATTTTTGAAGTATACATCAAAAGAATATAAGGCCAAGCAGAATGGTTTGACGGTTTGATTGGTCTTAGCCTTTCAGAGAGGCGCATTCTCCAATGTGTTGTAACAATAGCTGCTGCCTGCCAGCTCAAGCTAGCCTGCTCAATACAGCACCAGTTAAAATGTCATAATAAATACCCAAATGTGTTATTAAACTACTATTAAATAACCTTCATGTGCTTCACGACTGATTCATGAATTCCACATACATAAATAAGATCTATATTAGATGAGACATTTAGGGCTTACCTTTATGTAGTTTTTGAGAACTTTGACGTCTGGCTGCTGGAGAACCTGACACAGCTCCTGTTGAAGGACCACCAACACACATGTTAGATTGCGCTGCCACCTACAGGTTACTAAAGGTAATGCTTACTATGGGCTCAATCTTGGTTCCCTGATACAAGAGACTATGGGAAACCAACAAAGAATGGTTCATATGAGAACATCTGACAGAGGGGAAGAGGACACTGACGGTCGGGTTATAGTGTCGAGCTACAACTCAACTGAAAGAATATCCTGTATTGCTTTTGACCAAATGAACGGCCTTACCTGTGTGATTTCTGGAGTCACTTGCAGTGAGGGGAGGTAATCTTGTTGCAGGAACTGGATAAACTCTGGCCCCTGAAAATCACATGAGCCAAAACGGCAAAGCAAATACATTAGGTTTTACAGTTCAAAGTATGAGGTCACAATTATGATTAATAACGTGAGTGAACGTACCCTCTTAATATGAATCATTTTCAATGTAAGTGCGCATTCCGACAGGGTCTGATGGGGGAGAAGAGAAACTCATTACATACAGCGTACAAGATAATATAAACACAATGTAGATAAACCCATAAGTAGCCTAAAATGCATAAGAGCATTTCAACTGACTCTTCAAACATGGAGTAAAGTGTCAATACAATTGTCTTGAGTCCAAATGTATGAAAGCTTACCAGGATTGTCTGGGCATCTGTGAGGTCAAAGGTCGGTTTGAGGGGGGCCAGGAAGCATGCAGGAACAATGTGTTTGTAGACGAAGTCTGGAAACCCCACCATACCATCTTTCCCTCCTGGAATAAGAAATTTGAAATATAAAAAGTCTAACCAACGCTAAGCTATAATAAGAGACTGCTCTTAAAGAAAAAACACAGTAAATACATTTTAAAAACAAAAAGAATTGTGCACACAGTAGCACAAATTCTTCAAACCAGACTTCAAACCAGTCTTGCATGCAAATGTATGCATACATAGCTTACAACTATCATTTGACTGACTTCCTGACCACCACACATCTGCATTTGTGTGACATTTGAATTAAAAAACAATGTACACAAGAAGAAAATTATTTTGTACACACTGTTATTGAGGGCTATTATTTTTTTCCCCATATATGGTATTCAATATACGTCTTATTCAATCAGGGTATCTGCAGTTTTTTTTTAACCAGTTCATACCACTTATAACACAATTTAATACCAATTTCACGGCCCAGCGACGTATAGGAAAAAGACAATCCTCAACCTGGAATAATTTTCTTCCAAGTAGCATTTATTGACATAGTGCAATATAGCAGTGCTGCTATGGCAAGCCGTTTTAACATTTAATCAGTAGGGCTGACTAGTAGCGATTTAGTTTTCACTAGTCAAAATGACATTTCGACATGTCCAAATGTCATTTTGACTAGTTAAAATGTTAATTTAAGATATCTGCAAAACAATTTTGACATGTTTTGACACATGTTTTGACACATAATACTTTCACGAAATTACATTTCGACTAGTCAAAACTCATTTACAGATATCTTTAATTTGAATAATAGATATCAGTAATTCCTTTTTCACTAGTAAGAATAACGATTATAGATATCTACAACTGAATTTCCACATGTTGAAAAACGATTGTGACTAGTGGAAATGTCATTTCCAGATATCAACAATGGCATTTCCGGTATGTGGATGTCATATAATTGAAGTACCACAAAGCCATTGGTCGACTTTAAAAAAGATGTCTACCTCGTGAATGTTCAACACATGTTGGCATGGCAACTGGCACCATTATTTGTTTCGGAGTGGAAGAAGTTAAACATGGTGAAGGTGTATGCGGTCTCAGTATTAGAAAGTCTGGTTGTCATGGTTTGTTCTTCTCGTCCTTCTCGCTCGTCATCGTCACCCAAATTACCAGATTCATTTTGGACATGTACCTATGCAATTAAAGATATCACAATGACATTTTGACTAGTGGAAATTCTTTTTGACATCTAAAATGTATTCTGACTAGTTATAAAAGGAATTGTAGATATCTCAAATATAATTGTTACTAGTACGAATATAATTTTAGCTGGTTACAATTGTTCAGATACCGGAAATGCAATTCTAGATATCTGAAATGCAATTCCAGATATCTGTAATGACATTCTTACTAGTTACAATTCCAAGCTGATATATCAATAATTACATTTGGACTGGTCAGAATTTAATTTTCGATATCTACAATTACATTTATGATATCCATAATGTAAGAACAATTGTCAAAATTACATTATGGATATGTTGGCTTGGAATTCTAACTAGTCAAAAAGCAATTGTTGATATGTACAATTGATATCACCGCTACTGATTAAATGTTAAAATGGCTTGGCATAGTGCTGTCTGACAACAAAGGTATCTTGCTGCACGTGCATGAAGTTATCTCGTCAGTGCAGTGGTCAACACAGCTCCCACATGCCATATATGTAAGGGTCCATTAAGTGTGCCAACTGAAGCAAAGTGAGGGGGGGGGGGGGGGGTCCTTACCCCAGAGCTCGACTAGCTTGGAGAGGATGATGAAGCAGGTCTTCTGGGCGATGGGGTCGGGGAAGTCCACCGCTCCCTGGATGATGGTGAACAGAACCCGCTCAATGTTCTCCGCACCTGCGGAGGACAGGGCCGTTAGGGAAGAAGACAGGGGGTAGGGGGGGATACAAGGGGATGTTTGATATTGCTGATTGTGGACCAACGCTTTGCATTCACATCCTCCACATGCACAATCAACTTTTTGGGGCCAATTGTGCCAACTCATGTTTGGAGGAGAATACATTAATTGTCCATCGTCACTGTCCTGTCCATAAAAAAGATCAAATTGAACTGTACAAGCTACGGTTTGTCCGTGCTTCAACCCTTACCCTGGCTGGCCATGACCTCGTTCATGCCGCTGCTGGCGATGGTCTGGATGAAGGTAAAGTAGCTCCTCCTCAGCATCTGCTTCTCCAGCGCCGCCGTCTGGTCGTTTTCCTCCGCCGGCCGTGCCAGGATCTCAAAGATGGCTGCCACCAGTGGCATGAACACCTGCTGCAGGAAGGGAGACACCTGGCCCTGTTGCCACACACCGGAGGGGGGGGGAGAAGCACAAGTTGCAGTTAGCCTGCCATAACTACTTAGAACTTACAAGTACAACTGGTCTGACTGAGATCTTGATTATCCCCACATTATCTTGATTGGGGCAAAAATAATAATAATTAAGGAGGTATACAAATCTTTTATATCCTCCATTTCTTTGAGGTTACTTCAGTTGCAACAGGTTGTTAACTATCAACGATGCAACAGGTCCCAACTATCAACGACGCAACAGGTCCCAACTATCTACGATGCAACAGGTCCCAACTATCAACGACGCAACAGGTTGTAGCTATCAACGATGCAACAGGTTGTAGCCATCAACGATGCAACAGGTTGTAACTACCAATGATCAACAGGTTGTAGTCATCAACGATGCAACAGGTTGTAACTACCAATGATCAACAGGTTGTAGTCATCAACGATGCAACAGGTTGTAACTACCAATGATCAACAGGTTGTAGTCATCAACGATGCAACAGGTTGTAACTACCAATGATCAACAGGTTGTAGTCATCAACGATGCAACAGGTTGTAACTACCAATGATCAACAGGTTGTAGTCATCAACGATGCAACAGGTTGTAACTACCTGTAGCATCTATTCCACTGATTTGCTTTTATTTTGTCCTTCTGATCCATGACCTATATTCAGAAAATCAACATTTCCACTATGTGGTTCTATAGCCATTATGGTCCTTCACTGCCATGCCAGAATACAACAAAGGGGAAGGACCGTATCGTTGGCGTTTGACTCTCCTAGCCAATGCCTGCCACAACATGTTCTTCACATCGGCTCCTTGTCATTGCACACAGGCCTTGCCTAGGTCTCCTGCACTCACCTTGAACTTGGCGGTGATCTGGCTGATGAGGGGGATGAACTCCTGCAGGTCCTTGGCCTCGCAGTCCTTCAGCATGTGCTCCGAGGCGGCGGGCACGAAGGGCAGCACCTCCTCCTCCAGGCAGATGATCATGCGGTGCAGGAAGGAGCGCACCGAGCTGCGCAGCGGCCCCCGCTGCACGGGGCAGCCCAGTGCCGGCAGGAAGGTCTGCAGGCAGTCGCGGTACACCTCGGCGCAGCCACACTGCTTCACTGTCTGCTTGTTGCTGAATGCCTTGCTGGTGCGGCTGGATTTGGGGGGGGATTGAATAATATTATTGCCGAGACAATTAGTCAATTCATGGATCAACAATATGATCAAATCAAATGTGTACAATCGATGAATCGTTTTAGTCATTTGTCAAGTACAAATACCAAACAATTGCTGCTTAATGCTTCAGAAATTCAAATGTTTGGTTCATGGATCATAATAAAATTAATACTTTGTTTTTCTTGAATGCTTATCGGATAAAGCAAGCCACTTTAAAACACTTTGGACTCTGGTAACTTGTGGTGGCATTTGCTAATATTTATCACATTTTCTGGATTAATGATTAATGATTAATTAAACAATTATTGTTAGATTAATTGACTATGAAAATAATCGTTTGTTGTAGCCCCATTCTCGAGGAACACACAAACATGCACAAGAGAGTGATTGAACGATGTCATGTTTTGTCCTCTGCAATCACTTCGCTGACGAGAGCGTCGAGGCCAATGAGGGTGTCGGGGAGCTGTTCTATGCATATCGGTCAATATATTTAATATCGGTGCATCTCTAACATAAGAGTGAGCTACACAAACCGACAAACCTGATCTGGTCCCAATTGAGATACTTCGGAATATCATGTACCAATCAAACAATGATCTCCTCAATATCACGCAATTTATATACACATGGAGTCGACGCCAAAACGACTTGACGGGTACATCTCCCTGCTCACCTGGCAAAGCCCACGGCATGGCTCAGGCAGTCGGCCAGCGCCGCCTGCCGCTCCTCCTCCGTCTCCCGGGAGAGCTTGTCCAGCAGCAGACGGAAGGCATCCATGAGAGGGCCGAGCAGGCTGCGCATCAGGCCCTGCTTCCGCTCGGCAGCGCTGTCCCCGTGCACGATCAGGATGCCCGCCGTCTCAAACATGAAGAGCTGGTCGTCGCTGGTCAGCAGCGCCGGGAAGCCATTCTCCTGATGGGGGGGGGGGGGGTTGAAAATTTGAATAAAAACATTGGAATAATAATAATAGGTCGATCAAATAAGTAAAATTAAGACAGATTCAGCAACCGCGTGGCTTATTTCTCGCCTAAAAAGTTTTCGGAAACGCCTTTAAGTGTACTATTTAGCTGGAAAATTAGATTGTGAGATGGTCGCAACTGAAAGTTTTCGTCCATTCAGGTGCAGCCACAACGTGTTTGTGCAGGTTGTTGCCTGCTCAATGGGGAAACAACCACAACCACGTCATCACTCACTCCAACCAATGCAACTCAGTCACTCAGTGACAGAGCGTTGGGGATATAGGGCTGGCCTGCTGGTCCAAAAAGGGTATTCTGTTTCCGATAGAGAATGTCGACACTTACGGGTGGTGCAAGTTCCAGAAGGTCCTGGATCTGGCGCAGGATGTCCTCGATGAAGGCGTTCATGTGCTTACTGCGAACATAGAGGACAGTTGACGAGTCATTGAGGATAATTATATTACAATAATGACAATACACAAAATCCAGGGGGACTCCATGAAAAGGCAGGGTGTTTACAATATAACTAAAGGCAATAACTGTAACTGAGTCATTACAACGTAGCGGTATCACTACCAACCATGAATGCATACATTCCTACCCATGGACTACAATAAAGGCTTAGGTGATAGCATATAGGTTATATAACAAATAGTATTTCACGATTAAAACGGAGGACGTGGTGAGTCTTACTGTAGAGTTTTGACGAATCTAGAGAAGAGGTAGGCTACCCTGCTCCTCACTTTAGGGCTGCTGTGCCTCAGTCCTCTTTGGTCCAGAAATGCCACCTGAAAGAAAAACAGGAGGAAACCAGAAGGTGGTATGGTTACAAGGCATGCCAACACGTTCCCATGCCTCAAAAGGTCCCCTATTTTACCACCAGGTGTGATGTTGATTATGACAAATCACATGTGATTCCACCTAGATGTTGGATAGATCAACACATCAGCTTACCCAGTGGACTGAACAAACTGCTAGGCTGATCTGTCCATCATACATCTGGGTGATCACTCACATGTGTGATGTCACTAGAGGGTAGACTTTGAAATTTGAAGCTTGTAATGGCTAGTCAACATCACACCCTACTGAAATAGGGGAACTTAAAATAATGAATCACAGGTTTTGCAGATATTTTTAGCTCTCTGATGATGATGATAATGTTGTAACTCAAATGAAAACACTCACCAGAACTACAGGAATGTGGTGGGGCTCCACGAGGAAGAACTTCTCGTAGCGGACGACCGTTTCAAAGAACTCCAGAGACACGGAGGTGTGCTGGTATCCACTCACCCCACACGACACCAGCTGAACAAGGAAATCAACACGAGAGGTTTTTACTGACTGTGCTGGAACGACGACCGTAGAGTCAGTAGCAGTACTAGAGATTTGAGTCAAACAGGGGTGTTTCAAATGGTTAGCCATTTAGGCAAGGCTTTCATCCAAACACGACTTACGATGAATAGTCTTTATGTCATTAACGAGCAGGTAGGGAGAGGGGGAGGCGTCTTGCTCGGACTGTGGACAACGGGTTTCAAATGCCAAACTTTCGGTTGGGATACAAGCACCCTAACCACGATTCTGGCCGTTCTAGATTAAGGCATACATGACAGACCCTAGACACCATGACCACAAGACCATGCCGTCAACTCACCGTCCTCATCATCTCCTGCAGCATGCTGGCCTTAGCGACGTCCCCCGTGAAGTGGGCCCCATGGGAGGCGGGCAGGGCCTCGCCCAGCATGTACACCAGCCGGATGGCCACCTCCACCTCCATGAAGTTAGCCGTCTGCCAGTTCCTGACACAGTACCAACACAGACCGTTTTAGAAGAAGGACTATAGCAGTGTCATTTGACTTCAAGATATTCAAGAGTATTTACAGGTGATAAAACAGTATGAGCAACGTTGACTTGGTGACTTTATTATTTTGGCTGTAGAGGAAATAAGCCCTGCTCGTGAAGGTAAATATCTTGTCGTTAAGAGATTGTGTGGCCTTTAAGTTGCCAATATTGTGTGGCCTTTAAGTTGCCAATATTAGCGCAGTTTAGTACTACATGCTTGTATTAAAGATGCAGTGTGTAGGATTTAGTGGCATCTAGCGGCAAGGCTGCAGATTGCAAACATATCCTCTCTAGAGTGGTTTATCCGTTCTGGGCTACTGTAGAAAAATGGCAGAGCAACATTAATGATACAAATTCCCCATCTTATCTGCAGTCAAAAGCAAACAAGCAATATAGCATACACCCGTACAGTCATTTAAAACTCAACGTTGGCCATCTTGCTCTTGTGGATTGTGAGGTTAAACACTCCAAATGGGTGGTCTTACTGCATGGTGTTGTTGAAGACCCTGCGTACGGCCTCCAGCAGCAGGTCAGGAGACACCTGCGCCAGGCGATCCAGCAGCATCTTCAACTGCTTCCTGTACTCCACAAACATGGCTTCGTCCTCCCCCTGCCAAGCATCAGCACAGTCCTGGCATTAGCAAGCGGCTCAGAGCTGAAACATGCCACTTGTGGAAAAAAAGGTTACTCAATCTCGAAAGAGTAGTTCACCTCGTTTTCAAAGTTGTACTCGTCGTCGTAGGTGAGTTTTTTCATGACGGCAAGCATGATTGCCTGCAAGGACAAAAAACTAAATAGTCACTTTTGCACCTATTGAGCTCATAAATGATACAAAATTATATTTGAATGTTTACACAAATTAAATGTACACATAAAAATGTCAC